>WOVY01006908.1:0-23216 GCA_013436015.1 Rhipicephalus annulatus | reverse complement strand
CTTCGGCGTTTAAAGGCACCAAATGAAGGAGACGCAAAAACGCAGCATCCATGGGTAAAAGAGCGTGTTCTATTTCCTTGCTGGTCTCTCTTCTTCCTCGTCGTTCTCGTCTCTTGTGCGCGCGCTATTCGCGCGGGAGGTTCAAACAATTTCCAACATCCTTCCGCGCCCAAAGTTCAATCGCCCAGCTCCAACGGGCATAAAAGTTGTACTGGCCTCGTAACTTTCGTACCTCCTGCCAAGACAATCTTGCAGGCTCTAACGTGATTATCACTTGATAAGACACGTCCGTAACTCTACCAACTTTCCAAAAAGTTATGGGCACCTTGTCTTCCTTAATGACGACTACATCGTTAACCTTAAGCTGGTTGCAAGGCTGTACTCGCCTAATGTGTGCACTCCTCAAGCACAAGAGGTAGTCTTTATACCAAACGCTTCCAAAAATCAGCCACTATTTGCTGTCTGTACTTCCAATGCTTTAAGTATCGGAGGAGCGAGTTCCCGACGTTTCAGCAGTATTATCACTAGGCAGTGTAGTAGACTTCCTACCGGTTAGAAAGTGCGAAGGTGTAAGTACAGCTGGATCGGTAGCGTCAGCGAGAGAGAGGTACGTTATGGCCTAGAATTCACTACATTTTCTACTTCGGCAAGAATGGTCACAAGCTGCTCGAAATCAAAGCAACCTTTCCCTAGAATTTTCCGTAGGCAGCTTTTAACAGTGCGAATCATCCTCTCCCAAAATCCACCCCACCAAGGACCACGTTCTGCAATGAATTCCAGGTAATGTGGTTAGTAGAGCAAAAGTCCTGTACTTGGAAGTCCCTCAAAGCTCTGTAAATCACTTTTAAGTCGCGACTGGCAGCATGAAAAGCTAGAGCATTGTCGGAATAAATAACACTAGGCAAGCCGCGTCGCGACACAAACCGACGGAAAGCCATTAAAAATGACCCCGCCGTCATATCGGAGCACAACTCCAAATGGATCGCCCAACGACGGCACACGTAAAAATAACGATATAGGCCTTCACGGACTGGTTCCTTTCACAAAAACGGGACCAGCAAAGTCAACACCCACAACTTGAAAGGGTGTGATCTCTTAACCCTGTCGGTCGGCAGTGGTGCGGTAGGGGCTGTTGCAGGTTGGAGCTTGAATCTAGCACACACTTTGCACCTAGAGAGCACTTTTTTCACACACTGGCGGCCCTTAATCACCCAAAAACACTCGCGTAGCTCTGAAAGGGTATCGTTTACACCACTGTGCAGCAGGCGCCGGTGCGTGCGGTCGATGATGAGGTATGTGCAGCGGTGGTCATGGTAGTAGAATCGGGCACCTCACGTATTCTGATGTTTTTACGTTGTCAAGCCGGGTCTTGATTCTTAAAATCCCATCATTGTCCAGGAATGGATGCAGATCACGAATTCGGGATGCCTTAGATAGTGGTTGGGTTTTTAACAATGAGGCGAGTTCTATACTAAAGGCTTCCGCTTGCGCATTCTTCATCCATGTAAACTCGCCTTCTTTTATCTCAGGGGCAGTGAGGGGCCCATCAGACGACGACTGGTGTGCACTCGACAATTGTGAATAAATCTTCGAATCCAAGCTGTGATTCTAACAACTCGTATCCAGCTGCTGTACTTGTCGAGCTCGAAAAGTGGCTCTGCTTGCGAGCATTGACAAGCCAAAATTGTTGTGTCTTCGTCGTTTGATCTACATATTTCATCCGTTGACTCATGAGGACCAGCTTCACTTGCCGGCCACGTTTCTTGGGTACCAGATAGCCAGTCAGGCCCATGCCACCATAAATCGCTAGTACAAGGTGATGCGCTGATATCCCTCTTGTAACTAAATCGGCTGGGTTTGTCTTTCCAGAGCAATGTCTCAGCGGACTCGGGTCTGTGAGCCCTTGGATCTCAATTACCCTGTTACAAACGAAGGGCTTCCACTTGGTGGCTGTAGACTTGATCCAACTCAAGCAAACTTGGGAGTCGGTCCAGCAGAAGTATTCTATATTTGTGTGTGGCAAAGTATCCACGAGGAGGCTTAAGAAGTCGAGCTCCAAGAACCGCAGCGACGAGTCCAGGCGTGGTAAAGTGAGACCTTGATTGGAGCGACCCGAGACTTAGCGAGCAGCTGCTGGAGTCGAACCGCTCCAGTACTGTCTTCCACTCGTATGTATGCCACCCACTCCGTAGGCACACGGGCTAGCGTCCGTGAATATAATGCAGCTGGTGAGTGCTTTTATCAGGGCTGATGTTGTCTAGTTGATACCTCTTGGTTCTAAAGTCTTTGAGGTCTTGAAGTTCGACAGTCCACTGTCCCACTCGATCTTCAATGTCTCGGGTGAGAACGCTTTCCCAGTCGAGTCCTTGCATCCATATCTTCTGAAAAAGTATTTTAACTCGAATGGTGAACGGTGTGCTAGCAGTCCCAAGGGGTCGAAAATTCGTGATGAAGCCTGAAGCACAGTTCGCTTGGTACAAAGTCCGCTTTTAAGGACTTTCGTCACAGAGTCAAATTTCACCGAAATGGTGTCGCGTCGGTTGTATGTGTAGTTCCAGGATAGCCCAAGAACCTTAGATTGTGTGACCTGCTCAGCTGACGTCTCTCCTGCTTGCTTGAGCTTCTCTCTTAACAGGTCGCAGTTTGTTGACCACTTCTGCATTTTCATTCCGGCCAGCTCCATTATGGCCTTCGTCTCTTCGTAGAGTTGTAGCGCTTCTTTTGTCGTTGAAGCTCCGAAACTAGGTCATCGACGTAGAAGCTTTGCCTTCAGTTTTGCGGCCGTTACTTGGTAAATTTGTTCAACGTGATCGAAATGGTATTTCAACGTTGCAGATAATAGGAAAGGGCTTGCGGAGGTGCCGAATGGAACTCTGGTCATTCGCATTTCTTGTATTTTTGGCAGTGGTCTGCCTGACATTGGTAGCCCTTCAAACCACAAGAAACGAAGCGCATCTCTGTCTTCTTCTCGAATGCTGATTTGTAAGAAACGCCTTCTGCACGTCTGCTGTAATTCCGATGGCGAAAAGGCGAAACCGGATCAAAACCTTGAAAAGGTCGGCATTCAGATTAGGGACCTTTTTCGAGTTGTTCGTTGAGAGAACAAGCTCCTGATGCATGCGATGATGCGTCGAAGACTACGCGAAGTCTCGTCGTCGTAGATGTTTCGCGGATTATCTCTTGATGCGGCCATGTAGTATAGGTGCGTGTACAATAAGGGGCATCTTCAACTTTTTCAGCATGACCGTCCACCTCATACTGCCTGATAGCCTTATCGTAGGCTCTCATGGCTTCGTCGTTTGGTGACAGCCGCTTGACGAGTCCATGGAGCCTCGAAAGGGCTACTTTGCGATTGTCGGCCATGTCGACGAGAGGTGATTTCCATGGCCAACGCAACTTCATAGCGTCCTTTCCGAAGCTTAGCTAGGTTGTGTTGTTGAATTCTTCCAAATATCTGCGTTGCACTGAGACGTCGGCTCGTGTCGGCAATTCCGATAGCATCGAGGTCCCAAATTCTTTTGTAATGGGAAGGCGATCTGGTCGTCTTCGTGGGAACCTGTTCGAAGAACACATACTTGGGTGCTTGCTTTGTTACTCGTGCTTCCACCACCAGATAAGGGGCCTTGGAGAGTCCAGCCCATCTTTGTGTTAATGGCGAGTAAGGCAGGGTTTTCTTCATCCCACCTCACTTCACTCGTGTTGGGCATCAACTTCCAAAGCTGGTCCGATCCAATGAGGACACTCACACCTGGCTCACAATCTACACTCGGGTAAACGACTGCGTCAGCCAGATGTTTCCCCTCCGCTGCGATGGCTGAAGAAGACGACTCTGCCTTGGTGCTTCAATCATCTCCTCGCAAATAAAGGGCACCACTATGGCCTCAATGTCAATGGTTAGGTCGTCGTGCTGACTGCGGAGCGTGATCTTGACCATTTTGAATCGTCGGGTTGGGTCGCTCGCTCTACCAAACGCACTGATGGCGAGTTCGGTCTCGGCAACAGCAGGTAGACTTAGCTTGGAAGCGACTCTCTCAGTGACGAACGTTCGCTGGCTTTCCATTGTCGAGAACACCGCGTATATAGCAACAATGAGATGAAGTCGTTACCCAAGCTCGAAAGTCTGGAGAAGAACATCATTGATGAGTCGGGGAACTGAAGCTCTCTGGTGGAAACTTGCACCGTAGCATTCGGTTTCTTCTGAGCATTAGTCACTGATGGTGTTTCAGAGCTACTAGCATTGCACATCGAGGAGGCGTGTCTGCGCTTTGCATGCTTGGCAGTGCACTCTCCGCCGGCAATTGCGGACCAGATGTCCTTTTGACGTGCACCGGAAGCATCGACCGTCTGTTACAAGTTTGTTGCGCTTCTCGGCCAGAGTCATGTCACTCGTGCAGTCCTCTGTCTTGTGATCGGTAGCAGCGCAGAAAAAAACAGGACGAGGGGGAAGATAGTGTCTTGTTTTGAAGAACGGATGCTGTAGGAGTCGCGGACTGCTTCTTGAATGATCTATTTAATACAGGTACGCTGTTGTTCAATGTCGTTGGCAAATTGTTCACTAAAGAACTCTTTTCTCGACATTCAACTTCGATGCGGAGAAATTTCATCAGCTGCTCAAGTTCCTGATCAGATGAAGCCTGGCTCGTTTCCGTCGTGTTCTCCATACTTTCTTTTTTGAAGTATTCTACGACAATGTCAGCTGGTATGACTTTGAGCAGAACTTCATTCAGCATAGCCGCGTAGGATGACTCCGTGATTCCAAGACTACGCAGTCCCCTCCTGTTTAGTTGAACTGTGTCGAAAAGCTTGCGCCAGAGCAGTGACATCACTCCGCTAATTTCACTGGTTTGAGCGTGCGCAAATTTCCTAAGTACTTCTGCTCAATGACTTTCTTGTTTCCAAACCGACGTTTCAAAATTTCCAGCGCGTCATCGTAACAAGAATCTGTCACCTGAATACCGGCGACGGCCTGAGCTGCAGGTCCATCTAGAAGTGAGGCCAAGTAGTGAAACCGGTCTGTGTTGGACAGCCTTGGGTTCTCGTGCACGGAGTGCAGGAACATATCCCAAAAGGGTTGCCACTTGATCACGTTTCCATCGAAACGAAGAAGCTCCAGCTTGGGAAGTCGTGCGCCGAACTCACGTTGTGGAAGTCGTTCATGCTCGCTCGGTGCACCCTCACAGGTCCTTGCGCCATGGCTGGAGTTGTAGACGACGCCGGCGTAGCAGAAGTCTTCAGAACTTCAATGTGGTGCTCGAGCAACGCCAGAGTACTGTTAGCGGCGTCATCGTATTGCATGACCACCCTCATAGTCGTCTGCCGCCAGGTCGTCAGTGATCAGGGTTTCAACCTCGTTGTTCAAGGCTTTAAGTTCCACGTTGCTGGCGCGTAGGCGGCCGTGCAGCATTCGAAGTCCAGAAAGCTCGAACTCATTGGACTGGAGCACCTGGTTGACCTCGTTGATGATTCTCGTGTTCATCGATCGCCGCGAGGCCCGCTTGCTCTTCGCTCGCTCCATGTCGGTCTAGCTCGCAGCGCAGCTCACCCACACCAGGAATGAAAGGCTCGGGTCGTTGTAGGCTTGATTCCCGGGTCGTCGGCACCAAAAATCGATGTGGGAAAACCACGCTTCGGCGTTTAAAGGCACCAAATGAAGGAGACGCAAACGCCAGCATCCATGGTAAAAGAGCGTGTTCTATTTCCTTCCTGGTCTCTTCTTCTTCCTCGTCGTTCTCCGTCTCTTGGTGCGCGCGCTATTCGCGCGGGAGGTTCAAACAATTTCCAACAGCCCTCTCAAAGCACTCGGTCATCACCTGTCGTTCTGGTAAAGAAAAAAGATGGCACCGTAATATTTTGCGTGGACTATCGCCGCTTAAACACCATTACGAAAAAAATGTCTACCCGCCACCACGAATAGACGATGCTCTTGACTGTTTACAAGGCGTCGAGTACTTTATATTGCCACGTTTCATTTCCCAAGTTTTTGGTATCATCCCAAAACACCACACGACTCTCAGCGCAAACCGCACCTGCAGTTTTCGAGAAGGTTCCGGACTGTAGTAGATCATTTCGATAAGATCACGCCCACTGTGCGAACGGTACAGATTGTTCTAAAACCAACCCCACCGCCAGCGATAACGCTAGAACATTCGACGGCAAGAGTATAAATGCCGACGCACTTCGCCCGCTTGTCAGTTGTTGATCGAAGGCCGACGCTCCGTTCGCCGCAATCAGTCCGACACTGCTATCTGTGCGAGACTGCTGCTGTAATTGGACTTTCCGTTTACCGGGCACAGGTTCGCCCAAATAAACAGTTAAATCCCAACACGAAGTCTCCTGTCTTTGGCCACGTCACGACTCCGTGACATCTGGTGGAGGTGCTGCTTCGTTCATGTAGCGGACGCCCCCGTCAAGCCGTGAACCCAGCCCACGTCGCGGAGAAGACACCGACGCCAACCAGGAGCAGCGAACAAGCCGCCGACAGCAAGGGCTACCACCGGAGTACGGGCTTCTACAAGACAAGGCGCGGAAGACCAAGGCCATGACCGCGACTGCAGCGACAATGACAACCGCAGCGTCACAGCACACGATGGTCATGCATCAACCCAGGGAACCACCACATTTCTATGGGTCATCGTTCGAAGACCCGGAGTCCAGGCTAGAAACATACGACCGTGTAGCCGCCCTGAACCACTGGGACCATGACGAAACGCTGCGTCGTGTGTTCTATTTGGAAGACACCTCAAGGACCTGGCTCGAAAATTGAGAGTCCACGCTCCGAACGTGGTATGTTTTCTGCGGCACATTCTTGCAAACGTTTGCGAGCGTCGGTCGCAAAGAGAGGGCCGCTGCTTTATTAGAGACCCGGGTTCAGCTACCAAATGAAAATGTCGCCATTTTCACAGAAGAAATGACCCGACTACTCCGTCACGCTGGCCCAGATATGCCTGAGGAGACAAAAGTTCGTTTCCTCATGCGAGGAGTCAAACAGAAGCTCTTTGTGGGACTGATGAGAAACCCACCAAAAACCGTCCAAAAATTTGTAGTCGAAGCAACCACTATCAAAAAGATCCTGGACATGCGCACCAGACAGTATAATCGTCGCCTGACTGCAGACTGCGCTGCTGCTCAAGCCAGTAACTCCGGAGACCTGCGTGAAACGATCCGACCGATCGTACGGGAAGAGCTGCGCAAGCTGTTGCCTTCGGCGCAGCCTCAAGTGGATTCAATCGCCGACATTGTGAGAGAAGAAGTTCGGCAATTGCTTCGAATTCCCCACGCACCGCTGCCCGAGCCGGATGCTATGAGCTACGCCGCTGCACTGCGCCACAACGCTCCTCCCCTTCCACGCCAAAACGCCGCCCCATCGCACTTCCGTCGACAGACGCCACCACCGCCACCACCCCCACCGACGTCATACCGCTCGCCAGTGGCCCAGCGCAGTGCACCAAGGAAGACTGACGTCTGGCGCACCCCCGACTATCGCCCGCTCTGCTACCACTGCGGCGAGGCCGGACACACATACCGCCGTTGCCAGTACCGACAGATGGGACTGCGTGGCTTCGCCGTCAATGCACCGCGTCCACAGCCTGGAGAACGACCACGTGACATCGCCGACTACCTGACAGGAACTCGGTGGACACCACGAAGCCTTTCGCGTTCGTCGTCGCCCAGCCGCCGCACGTCACCGCACCACCGGCTTCTCTGGCCCAACGCAGGGCCGGTCTCCTAACCCGTATCCGGAGAATAAGGGCAGCAACCGGTGGAGGTGCGGATGCTGTGCGAACTACCAAAGATCCTCCGACGACGACGACACCGCGACGGAGCTTTCCGAACACAACGCCAAACAGGCAAAGCCCTGACGGTGAAACCTCACTTACCGAAGGTGGCCTGACGACGCAACATGGAAGCAGCGGAACAAGCCGACGCAGCCGTGACCCGACGCCACGCCCTAACTGTAATGCGAGACGGCGAACTAGCGACCTCGACGTTCTTATCGACGGCCACAGTGTGACCGCTCTCGTCGATACTGGAGCCGACTATTCTGTCATCAGTGGGTCAATCGCCGCGAAGTTAAAGAAAGTTAGGACAGCTTGGAAAGACCCTGAAATCCGCACAGCCGGAGGTCATCTCTTAACGCCTGGAGGAATCTGCACAACGTGAGTCACCATTAACGGCCGTATTTATCCTACAGACTTCGTAGTCCTACAGCGTTGCTCGAGAGATGTCATCCTTGGCATGGACTTCTTATGCCTCCTTGGTGCTGTCATCAACCTAAAAACAAAGTCGATAACGTTATCCACAGAAGAAGCACTACCGCCGCGCACGCCGTCGGGACACCATGCCTTGAATGTTCTGGAAGAACAAGTCACCATTCCGCCTCGCTCAAGCGTCATTATTTAAGTCGGCACTCCTAAATCACCTGACTTGGAAGGCGTCGTTGAAGGCAGTCAGAATCTGTTGGTCACCCAAAATATTTGCGTCGCAAGAGGAACTGCAGAGCTGCGGGGAGACAAAGCAACGGTTATGCTCACGAATTTCAGCATTGAGTACAAACATGTGAACAAAGGAACAACGGTCGCATACATCGAAGAAATTGTCGAAGCCACCAGTGCTTTCGCCCTCGCTGATTCTGCGGAACCTTGATTGATTGCTTTGATTGCTTTATTTGCTTCGTCACAGTACAGTGTAACAGGAGGCGGAGGGAAAAGCCGTAATGACGGCTTGAGGGATCCTCCGCCCCCTTTGTGAACAATGGCAGCAGATGAAGGACATCAGAATATCATACACTTTCACATTGTTTTACGTAAAGATCATGCCACAAAGGAAGGAAACCTGAAAACGTAGTTGATACATAGCTTACACAACAAAGGAACTTGCAGCAATCTTCTGCACCTGAATAAATACATAGTTTATAGAACATATAACATAGTTTGCTACATAGTTTATAGAACAAAAAGAGCCGCTAATTCTGCGACACTTAAATGAGACACATCTATACCTTTGCTAATATAAGTATTCAGAATTCGCGGTAGAGTACATCGAAGCATCTGAAAACCATAATTAGTGCGAAAGTACGGAACGTTCCACATTTCTGTATTTCTTGTTTCATACGCCTTTTCCTTTAAGCAAAGATTCGCCATTTCCGTAAACAAAAGTTTGCGCGTTTGCAGCTAAGGCAGTACTCTCGTAGTAGTCTGTATTGATATAGGTCATTCGCTTTGATTATCTTATATTTTTTAAACAGTGGGTCACTAGGTGCTAGAGCTGTAGCGTTTTCTATCAGCCTCAGTATTTTCTTCTGTATTCTCAGTAATTTTGTTAAGTTTGTTTCTGTAGTTGTTCCCCAAACCAAATAGCAATAGTTAAGATAAGAACTAAACAGCGATTTGTATATCAATAACTTCACCGAATTGGGGATGAGGTACCGGATACGGCTGAGTATTCCAGTTATCCGGCCTAATTTTATTTGAATATTATTTACGTGGTCATCCCATTGCAAAGAACTGGAGAAATGTACCCCAAGTACTTTCACTGACTTCACTATTTCTATATCTGAGCCTCTAAATACAATATTATTCTTCAAAGTCACTTGTTGACCTTTCGAATGATAAACTACCGCTTTTGTTTTAGTTGCATTTATTTTTAACTTATTGTTACTTGTCCAGTTGTCTAACTTCTGTAAGACGTCATTAGCTTTATTAGAAAGAATAACATCTGATGATGAGGTGACAAATATACTCGTGTCATCTGCATAGATAATAAACTTAACTTCTGGGGAGATATGGACTATGTCATTAATATATAAAGTGAATAATAAAGGGCCAAGAATGCTCCCTTGTGGTACCCCTGAAATTATATTTTTCTTATCTGATACTAAATCATTTATCGAAACAAATTGACATCTATGCGCCAGATAGCTTTTACGTAACATGAGTGGGAGCCCGCGAATGCCATAATGGTTTAATTTTTCAAATAAAATGCCGTGGTGAATGTAGTCAAATGCTTTTGTGAAATCCACAAAAATCCACCTGCTCAGAGGAACCAAGTCTCTCCCATAGCTTTTGACGTCAATCCCAGACTTCCGAACGATAAGCAAGAACAGCTCAAGGCCCTGCTCCTGCAATACGAAGATTGCTTTTCGTCGTCATCGAAAATTCGGCCGACCCCAATCACGAAACATCGCATCATAACCGAAGAGAATGCCAGACCACTCCGTCAGAGTCTGTACAGGGTTTCGACGCGAGAACGTGAGGCCATAAAGAGACAAGTTGATGAAATGCTGCTGGATGACATTATCCAGCCGTCAAAAAGTCCATGGGCATCCCCCGTGGTGTTAGTGAAGAAAAAGGATGGGACCCTACGTTTCTGCGTCGATCATCGCCACCTGAACAAAATCACAAGAAAGGACGTGTATCCTCTCCCACAAATAGACGACGCACTTGATCGGCTCCATAACGCCAAGTACTTTTCGTCAATGGACTACAAGACTGGCTATTGGCAAATCCAAGTCGACGAAAGAGACCGAGAGAAGACGGCGTTTATAACACCGGACGGCCTCTTCGAATTTAGGGTGATGCCCTTCGGCCTTTGCTCAGCGCCTGCAACTTTTCAATGCGTTATGGATACAGTACTGGCAAGATTGAAGTGGCAGACTTGCCTTGTGTACTTGGACGACGTCGTCGTGTTTTCCTCGAGTTTTGACGAGCATCTTCGGCACCTTGAAGCTGCACTTCAAGCCATCAAGACTTCCGGACTCACACTGAAGCCAGAAAACTGCAGATTTGCGTATGAGGAGCTCTTGTTTCGGGCGAACGTTATCAGCAAGTCTGGAGTTCGTCCCGATCCACGGAAAACGGCCGCCATCGCTGACTTCCCGCCGCCCACTGACAAAAAAGCCATGCGCCGATTTCTAGGCCTGTGTGCCTATTATAGGTGGTTCGTGAAAAACTTCGCCCGCATCGCTGATCCTCTCACTAACCTTACCAAGGCCGACGTGGAGTTTAAGTGGGAAACGCCACAGGAACACGCTTTCAAGGAGCTTAAACATCGCCTCCAGACGCCTCCGTTACTTACCCATTTCGACGAATTCGCCGAGACAGAAATACATACTGACGCAAGCTGCGTAGGTCTTGGCGCCTTTCTTGTGCAGAGGGCTGACAGACTTGAAAGGGTTATTAGTTACGCCAGACGATCACTATCCAAAGCAGAAGCAAATTATTACACAACAGAAAAGGTGTGCCTCGACATCATCTGGGCTACGTCGAAATTTCGCCCCTACCTTTACAGCGGGCCCTTCAAAGTTATGAGCGATCACCACGCCTTGTGTTGGCTAGCCACCTTGAAGGACCCTTCAGGTCGCCTCGCACTATGGAGCCTGAGAATTCAAGAATATGACATTACAGTCATTTACAAGTCCGGCAAAAAACACTCCGACGCCGACTGTCTCTCTCGTGCGCCTGTCGATAAACCGCTACCCGACGACCCGGATGACCACTACTTCTTAGGAACGATAACTACCGACGACTTCACTGAACGACAGCGAGCCGACCCGGAACTTAAGGCTCTGATAGAATACCTCGAAGGCAGGACCGCCGAAGTCCCGAAGGTATTCAAGCGCGCACTCGCGTCGTTCTTTCTACGAAACGGTTTTCTACAAAAGAAAAACTTTTCACCGCTTCGAGCTAAGTACCTCCTTGTGGTGCCTTCAGCTCTGCGATCATAACTCCTGCAGGCCCTGCACGACGATCCGACGGCAGGGAACCTCGGTGTTTCTCGCACGCTCGCGAGGATACAAGAAAGGTACTACTGGCCACGTCTTACCACCGACGTCACTCGTTATGAGAGAACATGGCGGGACTGTCAGCGACGCAAGACACCGCCGACAAGGCCAGCGGGACTTCTGCAGCCAATTGATCCACCTTGCCGACCTTTCCAGCAGATTGGTATGGACCTACTGGGGCCGTTCCCGACGTCGGCTTTCGGAAACAAGTGGATCGTGGTAGCTACCGACTACCTCACCCGCTACGCCGAGACAAAAGCCTTGCCAAAAGGCAGTGCATCCGAGGTAGCTAAGTTCTTCGTCGAAAATATCGTCCTACGTCACGGCGCCCCGGAGGTTCTTATCACCGACAGAGGAACGGCTTTCACTGCCGACTTAACTCAAGCGATCTTGGCATACAGCCAAACAAACCACCGCCGGACGACAGCGTACCACACACAGACCAACGGCCTCACCGAGCGGCTTATCAAGACGATCGCCGACATGCTGTCAATGTACGTCGATGTCGAACACAAGACGAGGGATGCCATTCTTCCGTATGTGACCTTCGCATACAACACGGCGGTGCAGGAGACGACGCAGATATCTCCATACAAATTGGTCTACGGAAAAAGCCCGGCAACGACGCTCGATGCCATGTTACCCAACGTCACCGACGAAGAAAACCTCGATGTGAGCGAGTACCTTCAACGCGCAGAAGAAGCCCGACAACTTGCGCGTCTCCGTATCAAGAATCAACAGACGACCTACAGCCACCGTTACAACCTTCGACGACGCTTCGTGGAATACCAGCCCGGTGAACGTGTTTGGGTGTGGACGCCGATACGCCGACGTGGACTAAGTGAAAAGCTTCTGTGACGGTACTTCGAACCGTACAGGGTGGTTCGACGTCTCGGCCCACTTGATTACGAGGTTGTCCCCGACGGCATCAAGAACTCTCAACGACGCCGATCGCGACCTGCAGTCGTCCATTTCGCGCGCCTCAAGCCGTTTCATGCGCGTTAACAAACTGAACCAGTGTTTTTTTATTATTGTTGTATCGTAATTTATTCATTGTACTTTCTTGCATTATTGTTTTACTTTCATCTTTAGTTAAAGCATCGGGACGATGCCTTTTTTTCAGAGGGGAGCAATGCCACGTTCCATTTCCCAAGTTTTTGGTATCGTCCCAAAACACCACACGACTCTCAGCGCAAACCGCACCTGCTGTTTTCGAGAAGGGTCCGGACTGTAGTATATCATTTCGATAAGATCACGCCCACTGTGCGAACGGTACAGATTGTTCTGGAACCTACGCCGCCGCCAGCGATAACGCTAGAACATTCGACGGCAAGAGTATAAATGTCGACGCGCTTCGCCGCTTGTCAGCTGTTGATCGAAGGCCGACGCTCCGTTCGCCGCTATCAGTCCGAGACTGCTATCTGTGCGAGACTGCTGCTGTTTTGGACTTTCCATTTACCCGGCACAGGTTCACCAAAATAAACAGTTAAATCCCATCACGAAGTCTCCTGTCTTCGGCCACGTCACGACTCCGTGACTATATCCTTGGATCTGTGTTCTGGGTACTGGCAGGTGCCAATGGCTGATTGTGATCGCCCTACAACAGCCTTTGTAACTCTTGATGGCCCATATAAGTTCGAAGTCATGCCATTTGTGCTCTGCAACGCGCCTGCCACATTTGAGCGCGTGATCGATACCATCTTGCGTGCCCATAAGTGGAAAACTTGCTTGTGTTACCTGAACGACATCGTATTCTTTTCATCTGATTTCCCGAGACATCTTATTCGCCTCCACGAGATTCTGACGTGTCTAACTTCTGCAAGCCTACAACTTAACTCCAAGAAGTGCCACTTCGCAGCACGAAACCTAACCATCCTGGGACATGTCATCACAAGAGACGGTGTTCTTCCGGATCCCGATAAGTTTCGAGCTGTCGCTGACCTCTCATTGCCCACAACACTTAAAGCCCTAAGAAGTTTTGTCGGTCTCTGCTCCTAGTTTCATTGCTTCGTGCGCAACTTCGCGTCCATCATCGCACCTCTCAAGAGTCTGCTTTCCAATAGCGAAGGCATATCTGCATGGTTACCTGCATGTGACGGCGCATTTCGCCAGCTGCGCCACCTGCTGACCTCACCACCTATTCTTCGTCACTTCGACCCCGCTGTAGCCACAGCAATTCACACCGATGCAAGAGGCATCGGTCTTGGTGAAGTTTTGGCACAACGGAAAGGCACCCAAACTGAATACCTAGTCGCCTATGCAAGTCGCGCTCTCAAGAAGGCTGAATTGAATTACTCCACTGTAGAGAAGGAGTGTTTGGCCATAATCTGGGCGTTGAAGAAGTTTCCCCCGTACCTTTACGGCCGTTTTTCGACGTGGTCACAGACCACCGTGCTCTATGTTGGCTGTCCACCTTAAAAGACCCGTCCAGACGCCTGGGGCATTGGGCACTTCGATTGCAAGAATACAACATCCGTGTCGTATATCGTTCCGGTCGCAAGCATGCGGATGCCGATGCACTTTCGCGATCGCCATTAATACCAGATGTGGCTTCTCTGTCACCACTTTTTGCCACCTTGTCACAAATCGACACCACTGACATGCTTTCGGAGCAGCGTACAGACCCATACCTTGCATTGTTACTCGACTACCTTACCGATCCGTCTGTTGTCCCTTCCACGAGAGCGCTACGCCGGCAAGCAGCCCACTTTTCCGTGCGAGACAACATTCTGTACCGCCGCAACTATATGCCTGGTGGTCGGAAGGGGCTCCTTGGTGTCCCAGCTCATATTCGCGCTGACATCTGCATGAATTTTCATGCAGATTTCCAAAGTGCTCAAGCAGGTGTCCTGAAAACCTACGAAAGGCTGCGCCAACGATATTACTGGCAAGGAATGTATCGCTTTGTGCAGAAATACGTTCAATCTTGCACCGCTTGCCAACAGAACAAGACACCTCCGCGGCGCCTTAGTGGCATGTTACAGCCGCTCCCATGCCCTGCTCGCCCATTCGACCGCGTGGGTATCGACCTCTATGGCCTCCTCCTATATAGTCGCTCTGGAAACCGGTGATGCATTGTCAGCGTCGATCATCTGACATGCTTCGCTGGGACTGCAGATCTACCGGCAGCGACCTCCCACGAAGTCGCACTCTTCATTCTGCGCAGCTTCATTCTCCGCCATGGGGCTTCACGGGAATTACTCAGTGATAGGGGCGGAGTTCCTGTTGGAGGTCATACAAGCTATTCTCGCTCAATGCAACATCACACACCGGAGAGCTACCGCATATCATCCACAGACGAATGGTCTCACTGAACGGCTCAACCGCACACTTGGCGACATGCTGAGGATGTACATCTCCTCCGACCACACTAACTGGGACGCTATAATTACCTTTTCTTACATTCGCTTATAACACCGCGACGCAAGCGACTACCGGTTTTTTCCCGTTCTTTGAGTTGTACGGCCGCGAACCATCCCACCCACTCGACATCGTACTCCCGTACCGCCCTGTTGCATCGGAGTGCTCCCCGCTTTCGGAAGTCGCCAGATACGCAGAAGACTGCTGTCAGTTGCCTCGGTCTATGACAAGTGAGGCTCAAGGTCTACAAAAGACCCGATATGACGACGTTCATCACATAGCGCCTACGTTTCGTACTGGCTCTCTTGTGGGGCTCTGGGTGCCCCCGCACGTTCCTGGCCTTTCTTCCAAGCTTCTGGCCTGGTACCATGGTCCATACCGTGTCATTGACGCAACCTCGCCGGTGAATTACATCATCGAGCCCCTAAACGCAATCGTCAGACTTGCGCCGTCGAAGACGTGAGACCGTACACGTCGACCATCTCAAGCCATACTAAGACCCCCTCATTGTGCCTACTCCCTGAGTCGCAAGGATGGCTACTCTTCACCCCGGGGGTATTGTAGTGGAGCATACGCACTAGCGCGTATGCGCCCTAAAAAGAGAGCAAAAAACCTCGTGCTCTGATTGCGCGAGAACTTGTGCCGCCTTTGCCAGACTTGCCGTTCGCCCATTTTCCGTCGCGACCTCGTTGCGACTCATCTGTTCGTATGAACATCATCGCAGATCGAACAGCACAAACTTGGCCGTGCATATTTCGCACTGGAAGATAGCGTTCACGTGTGGTATGAGAACCGCGAGGTATGAGAACCGCGAGGTATGAGAACCGCGAGGGAAGATTTCCGTCGAAAGCTCCTCGCTAAATTTTTGAACTCGGACCGACAGGATCGCGCACAGAGCGATTGAGGCCCGCGTGCAAAACCCAATGAAAGAACCATCATGTACGCAGATGGTATGATTCGTCTGTTTCGGCGAGCTGACCCTGACATGCCCGAGGCGAAGAAGGTGCGTCACCTAATGCAGAGGTTAAGGAACAAGTGTTTGCGGGCGTCGAAAGAAATCCACCTACAACTATAGATGAATTCGTAAGAGAGACGACTCCCATCGAGTGACACTGCAACAACGACGCCGACACTTTGACCACCTGCGGAACCACACGGCAGTAAGTGCTGCAGCTCAGAACACTGCCGTATGCGAAAGTTCTCTGCGACAAATGATTTGGGAAATACTGCGTGAGGAACTTCGGGCCATCTGCGTTCCCCCTGCCCAACCGCCAATCCCATCTGTTGCCGAAATCGTCCGCCAGGAGTTGAGGCAAGCCATTACACCACCCGCGCAAAGTCCTGAGCCACATCCAGCGAGCTACGCTGATGTGGTCCGTTGCCCTCCACCGACATTTGTGGCGAAGCCCTTCCAGCCACGACGCGCCGCCGTACCTTGGTGGCAACGGGACTCTACGAGATGATCACCAGTTCGCCGAACTGACTTAAGGTGCATGGCCGACCGTCGACCTATTTGCTTCAGCTGCCGAGAACCCGGTCACATTGCCCGCTATTGCCGTCATGGCGATTCCGGGCTCGGGAACTTTTCTCGTCCCACTTCTTTCCGCTCAGAAGACCACCGTGCCCACGATGCCGATCAACTATCGCCTGCCCAAGCAACCCCACCGCGTAGCTGGTGATCTGCATCACCTGCGCGTCACCGTGACTTCCCTCAAAGCTACCCGGACGTCACCAGAGGCCCTTCGCCTAGCCCGCGCCGGGGAAACTAACTGATGCGACCTCAGGGAGCAAGGTTGCCAATCGTCGAGACACTGAAAAGTTCCCCCTATCTTCGCAAGAAGGTATGACGACAACGACGATGAATACGACGGCGAATACTTATGCCGATGAAGTTGTACGTGCCGATCTGAGCGTTCTCACTGACGGACATCAAGTTACACCACTGGTCGACACTGGCGCCGACTTCTCAATCATACGACAAGAGCTCGCCGACCGCTTTAAAAGGTCAAGACACCGTGGACCGGGTCGCACATGATGAGTGCTGGTGGTCAGCTTATGACTCCCACGGGTAAATGCACCACGAGAGCTCGCATCGGGGATTCTAGCTTCGTGGCCACCTTTGTTCCGTTGCCAGATCGCTGTAAAGAGTTAATTTTAGGCATGGATTTTCTTCAAGATCATGGCACTGTTATCAACATCCCTCAATGTATGGTGACGTTTTGCGCACATCCATATGCCGACAACAGCAGCCAAGAGCCACGCGGCCGTTTGCGAATAGCCAACGATGTGACAATCCCACCGAGATTCTGCTGCCTTGTGTCGGTGTCCAGTGGGTGTCCTTGCTATAACGATGTGATAGCGGAGCACTTATTTGCTCTTTGTTCACGCAAGGCATTTCCATCCCGAGGGGCGTACTAAAACATACTGATGGACAGGCAGAAGTGCTCCTCACGAACTTCAGCAACGAGCGCCGTCAAATCCACAAGGGTACCGCAATGACCTATTACGACGATGTAGACCAAGCCGGGAATTGTTTTGCCTTGCAACCAGATGACGGGGCTGTCCTGCCTTGACAACTCTGTCGGTGGACATCTGCTCTATGCTACCGCCCTCTGTTAGGAAGCGCCTGTTTGAACGTATATACCAGTTCGAAGACAGCTTTTCGCGTACGTCAAAGGTTCAGCAAACACCATTGACCAAGCACCGAATCATTACTGAAGACAACACGCGACCGATTCGGCAGAAGCCCTACCGTGTGGCTCTGAAAGAGCGCGAGGAGATTCAAAAGCAAGTAAGTGTCAAAATGCTCACGGATGACGCCATACAACCTTCGAAAACTCCTTGGGCGTCCCCCATGGTTTTGATCAAGAAAAAAGACGGCGGCTTGCGCTTCTGTATTGATTATCGCAAGTTGAACCAGGTCACGAAGAAAGACGTCTATCCACTGTCCCGCATAGACGATTCACTCGATCGGCTCCGTCATGCGCGCTATTTCTATTCAATGGACCTCAGAAGCGGCTACTGGCAGATAGAAGTTGACGAGAGAGATCATGAAAAAACGGCCTTCGTGACGCCCGATGGCCTATATGAATTTAAGGTGCTTCCTTTTGGGTTGTGCTCGGCGCCAGCCACTTTTCAGCGTCTCATGGACACCGTACTATTAGGCTTGAAGTGGCAAACATTCTTGGTCTATCTGGACGATGTTATTGTATTCTCAGCAACATTCGAGGAACATCTCAGCCGTTTATTCACCGTCCTCCAAGCCATACGTTCGGTCGCCCTTACTTCAAAACCGGAAAAATGTCATTTTGGTTTTAACGAATTCAGCTTCCTAGGCCACGTCGTCAGTCACGAGGGTGTTCGACCTGACCCGGCCAAAATACACGTCGTAAAGCAATTTCCTGCACCACGTGGCGAAAAGGCCGTGAGACGCTTCTTGGGTTGTGCGCCTATTACTGGCAATTTATCCAGGACTTATCGTCTATTGTGGCGCCATTGACACGACTCACACGAGAGGACGTCCCCTTCTTTTGGGGAGAACAACAGCAAATGGCATTCAGTGAACCACGACATGACTGCAAACACCTCCAGTCCTCGCGAACTTCGACCAGGAAGCCTCTACAGCACTCCACACTGACGCCAGCAATGTAGGTCTGGGTGCCGCTCTAGTGCAGTGGCAAGACGGCTGTGAAAGAGTAATAGCCTACGCCAGCAGAACTCTCTCTCGTACGGAGGAGAACTACTCGACTGCTGAGGAGTGTCTCGCCGTGGTGTGGGAGCTCATCAAATGTCGTCCATATTTGTACGGCCGCTCCTTCAAGGTTGTTAGCGACCATCACTCTTTGTGCTGGCTCACAAACCTTACAGATCCACCTGGCTGTTAGGCTCGCTGGAGCCTAAGGCTTGCTTCAAGAGTGCGACATGACCATCGTCCATAAATCTGGAAAGCGGCGCACCGACGCCGACTGTCTCTCATGGTCGCCAGTGGAGACTGTCGCTCCTGATAACGAAAACATCGATGCGGCATTCTTGGGATTTGTCAACACGGCCACCATTGCACGGGAGCAGCGCAATGACCCCGAGCTGCAACCACTGATTGAATATTTAGAAGGAAGACGTAAGGAGGTGCCATGGTGATTTGACAGAGGACTGCCATCTTTTTGCTTGCGAAACGATGTTCATTATACGAAAAACTTCTCACCACCGGCAACCCGCACTTGCTTGTCGTGCCTGCCTCTCTTCGAAAAGAAATTATGGAAGCGTGCCATGGTGAAGCAACTTCTGGTCATCTAGGCTACACCCGAACATTGTGCCGACTACGATGCAAGTACTACTGGCCAAAGTTACCCGCTGCTGTTAACCATCACATGTGAACTTGCACCGACTACCAAAGACGCAAAGCACCTTCCAGCAAGCCAGCCGGTCTTTTACATCTAGTCGAAGCACCAGCGAAGCCGTTCACCGAGATTGGAATGGATTTCCTGGGTCCCTTTCCAACTTCCACAAAGGGAACAGATGGATAATCGTGGCCACTGATTACCTCTCCCGTTATGTGGAGACTAAAGATATGCAGTCCGGCACAGCAGCAGAAGCCGCTGAGTTCATTGAAAATATCGTCCTTCAGCACGGCGCTCCGACAGCACTGATCACAGACAGAAGACCTGCCTTCACCGCAGAGCTTTTGGAGTCGGTTTTCAGACTCAGCGGTACAGCTCACCGAAGGACAACTGCATACCATCCGCAGACAAACGGACTGACGGAGCGCCTCAATAAGACCCTCACATACATGTCAGCACGTACACGGAATATAAAAACTGTGATGAGATATTGCCGTACGTGACCTTTGCCTATAATACCGCTCGACAAGAAACCACTGGAATGACGCCGTTTAGTCTGATCTATGGTCGTGAAGTCACGACAACGTTGGGCGCCATGTTGCCGCATGAGTGTGACGACATCCATGTAGACGCCGAAGAGTTCACTCAGAGCGCCAAGGAAGCCAGACAGCCCGCGCGTGTGCGCATCTGTCATCAACAGCGTCAAGATGCACAATGGTATGACCCCCGACACAAATTTAATAGATACACACCAGGCGACAAGGTCAGGGTTTGGATTCCTATACGTCGACGTGGACTGTCGGAAAAACTGCTGAGACGAAACTTTGAGCGATAAAGCGTCACGCGACGCTCGAACGACGTGAATTATGAAGTTGTTTCCGACACTGACTGTAGTTCTAAGCGCCAAAAGCCTTTACACTAAGTAGTGCACGTTGTGCGTATGAAACCGTATTTAACGAGTTGACGCGACCCCTTCATACGCCTGGTAGAGCGCCTAAGTTGCGCATCGGGACGATGCCTCTTTCCGAGGGAGGCGAAAGTCACGTGCTTGTCATTAAGAAAGACAATGGCAGTTGTGCATGAGCCATGAAGTAGAATGAATTTGACGAAAAGGAACTCTTTTGCGCGTTCTATTAAAAAGAACCGACCTGCTTCTGGTGTCTCAATCTCTGAAGCAAGACCTCTGTTTTAACGTCGTGACAATATGAGTATATATTCATATGACCAGATCTCCACAAGTATGTTGCAGTGATGTGCACTTAACAATGCGTAATTACATGAAATAGGCGTCTCTCATAATCATATGGTCGTTTTGGGACGTTAAACCCCACATATCATCATTACATGAAATTGCTAGCAACCATTAATTATGGTACGAAGACAATGACACTTCGTGTTTTTATCGTATACTTTTGAAATATTGTCATCTTTTTAAGGCGATCCACACGAACATATAACTAAGTAGGTGGAAACCTCTGTTTGACGGGGTAACTTACAATTAAGTATAGAACTGACCATTCTAGTCAGCACTATTACCTTACTAACTGGATAGTAAATTTCACTGAGCTTCATTTACTTTCCATTACTAAGAGGCTAGTGCAGTTTGTGACAAGTGAATGGTTAGTGTTTAGCCGCGGTGCGGTGGTCTTGTGGTCAAGGCCCTCGGCTGCTGACCCGCAGCTTGCGGGATCGAATCCAAGCTGCCGCGGCGGCGTTTTGGATGGAGGTAAAAATGCTGTGGCCCGATTTCTCAGCTCTAGAAGCATGTAAAAGAACCCAGGTGGTCGAAATTTCCGGAGTCCTACTCTACGGCGTCTTTGAAAATCATATGGTGGTTCCGGGGCGGTAAACACGACATATCAATCAATGGTTAGTAGTTATTTACTTATTATGCTGACATTTCTTTTGTATGCTTGTTGGTGTTTGTCAGCTATAGCAGTGCTTGGCGTGGATGCCTGGTGGCACATCTTTATCCTGGCGGTTAACAAGCGTTGTCATGATTTAGCCCTTGTAGAAGCGGACACATACAACTGGCCACAGCAAAAGTGGCGGCAACTCACACATAAGAAACCCTGGCACTTGATACGCACACATTCAAAGCGTCGTCGTTTTACTAGAGAAACACAAAGCTGTGCGTTCTGCAGTAAACGGTAACCTACGTCAGCACTCATACGTACCATGCATCATACTTCAGGAACTAGAGTGTCTAGCTCGAGCCATCAACAAGGCAAGGCATTACACTTCCTCCTGACGTTTCTCTTACTTCCCTTAAAGCTGTAACTACCCAAATACTCTCTGTTGGCACTCGTTGCTCACATGATGCAGTACTTCACTTCATCGATTCTAGAAGGCGACAGCATCTACCGAAAAGCAAGGTCACAGTGAAATAGAAAAGGAATGAAATTTTAAAGGAAGAATATTGTGTATTCTCATGAATAAGCCTGGTGACACAGGATGCATAGTGCTTAGCGCTAATCCTCGCGGACCCAGATGTCGGCTCTTACACTTCCAGGTCATACAATCAATTCAATTCTTTTCTGTTCTTTCTTCTTTTGCCTGTGTGTATTTCACCGACGTCACATCCGTGCGGAAATGTCAGGGACGTTTTGTTGAACGCCGGCATGATACCCGCTTGTGATAAAAATAAACAATAAATAGAGTGAATCGCACACATTTTATAAAGTAGATGAGCGTGGTTTTTTGAAGGTGAGGCACACAGGCTTTGTGTGCGAGAGCAGGTGATGTGTTGAGATACTTTTGCCCGTGCTGCTCTTTTAAGTACTTTAGAAATTGTTAACTTGATTATAAAACACATATTAGTCGTGTCTGATTCGTTGTCACTGTGATCGTACACCTCGCCGGTGACTCTCATACATGTGCCTCTTGTTGTGCAGGGGAAAGTTCATCGTGTTCGCCGAAGGCGATATAACGCGACCGTCCGAGGAGAGCCGGATGTGGGAACAGAACAACTTCCATTTTGACGACGTCCTCAAAGCCATGCTGACGCTGTTTACAGTTTCCACCTTCGAAGGTGGCCAGAGTAAGCAATTTCTCTTCGGCTCCACGCGTGTTTTTTGCTTTCCTTTTGATGTATTCGGCTTCCACACCACCAAGCAATGTTCGGGACGGGTACAAGAGTTGTTGGTGTTGATACATAGTGAAACTTTTGGGAGGACAAAAAAGGTCGCGCTTCGTAATTTTACTTGTACGTGTTTTTTTGCTTTTGTACGCTCCAGAACTTCCACAATGTTTTGGAAGCTTTGCGATTGTTAAGGACTATAGTGGTAACGTAGGAAGCTACAGTCACGGTAGTGTACAAAGCCTAAGCACTCCACGAATCATCACATTATGAACACTTCGGGGAACAAGTTGGCCCACTCAAGAGTTTCACCTTGAACAGTCGAGTTGCACCTAATTCACCGTCCACGACCGTTTATTTATTTATTTCTTATAATACTCTAGGGGCCCGGGGGCTATACAGTATGTTGACAGTGGCTGCCTAATCGCACTGGCTGTGAAAAGACGGCACTTTTCAAGTAAAGCTTCACGTGCGAATAGCCCTTCTCAAGTTCTATGTAATGCACTACCTTCTTTTGTGTGCTTCCCTGCATCGGCATGTCAAATGGCTCAGCTAGACCACAACACAGCACAGCTTCCCCCCCCCCACCTGCCAATACAGAGACATTCTTGTTGAGATCGGCATATAGTTGGTAGCACCGTTTCTGTGGCGTGTGGATAGG
>WOVY01006907.1:0-82867 GCA_013436015.1 Rhipicephalus annulatus | reverse complement strand
TTGGTTGATGAGTATTAGATGCATCTGAAGTGTAAATTACCACGATTATGATGCTAATCGTTGTAGTTTACTCTGTAAAAAATAGGTTATGGAAGCCTTGACAGTCCAGCCTGCTTTCCTTTCGCTCTACAACTCAGAGCTTACCACAAGGGGTGGCATTCGCGCAGTGATTTTTGAAAGGCGTCTGGGTTGCTTGCGGAGAGAGAGGCAAGGAGCGAGTGGCTCTCACGTCCCTTGAATCCATCCGCCGAACTTCGGTGAAATGCGGAGAAGAGAATGCGTTTCAGGCAAGGAACAGTGCATTCTGTGATTTTCTTGTACCTCTCTTTTATTTCTCTTTGAGTTCGGTGCTTTTTTTTTTTTCGACCGTTTTTTTCCCCTTTTTGTTCAGTCGGCGTGCTGACTGCATAGTGTAGCAGCTAGGGCCGTAGCCAGACGAGTGCCCAAGAAACCCCTCCCAAAATTCCAATAAGGGGGAGGGGGTGTTTACCGACAATAAGAAATGATGATGTGTTTCAAAGCCTTGAACAAGTCCCCCCCCTCCTCTCGAAAACAATGCCCGAGTACGAGCACGTAATGTAGTGAATGTGTACATTAGTATTTTCATTGAGCTCAGTGTGTATAGGGTACTGGGTATTTGTTTTCTTCTGGCGAGGCCTTCTTGCTATATGTGAATTTTCATGGCCGTGTGTCCTTGACCAGATAGCGCAACGGAGCTCCCACCGCTAGAGTTACTGTATATGCTACCTTTAAGTAGCACATATCTAAAGGTAGCATACACAGTAACTCTACCCACCACCTCCTTATGGGCCTCTAAATCTTGGAGTGGCGCCCTCTCGCGTGTGACGTCAGTTTGTGGCTTAGAAGCGTGGCAGCTCGGGCTAGTTGGTATGACATGACGATAGTTATAGCGCGAGAACAGAACTGCGACACAGAGACAATAAGTGGCCTTCGTATCCTTCTTGCCTCTGTGTCGTCGTTCTGTTCTCGCGCTATCGTCAGTTTGTGGATTCCACTGTCAACCGCACTGCAGCAGCCGCTGCTCCTATGCGCGGATTGTCTGTTTCGGGATGGAACATTGTCGAACGAACAACTGGCGCGATGGTGAACCAACGCCCACAACGAATGTTTCCGAGTGCACTTATGAATTTGTTTTACTTGCAGCCCCATCGACAGGACCGAGAAACCTCCCAGATGGCCGATAAGCACGCCGATGCCGCCAACCACACTGCTGGTCCAAAAGTGAAACTATATGTGTCAGTGTTCTCGCTCGCTATCTGCAGTTTTCACCTTGCGATAGTAATTAGTTCGGGTGCTACGAAATTTCAATGAGCGTAAGTGCCTCTCTCCAGCATCTACAAGCAGGTACATGCAGCAAGCGAAACGTCGCGGTGTCTAATCGACGGCGTACTGGTGTACGACGCAGAGACCCCGTTCTTGAATGTGCGCAGCCGATGCCGTCAATGGCGATCGCATCAACATCGCGGCTCTGGTCCTGAAAACACGTGGACTTGCGTCCCCGTGGCAAATGAGTGTTGCTCTGTGCTCAGTTCGGCGTGTTACGTCCGCCTGTGAAAAAGACGTTAGCTTTCACAACAATCCTAAAGAGAAGGGCATGCCTGCCCCTTTTCTCATAGGATGTTTTTTTTTCTGCAATGCTACGATAGTGACAGTGAACACGAGTGACATCTGTGAGATCGCCGATTTCCGCCACTCTGGCATATGCAAAAAAAACACGTGCTCGTGCAGTGCACGCAGTTTTCATTAGCGAATATTACTTACGTAGCACGATAACTACACTTACATTCCTCCCTGAAAGAAACTGTTAGGGAGTGTGTGAAAATTGATCTAGCGAATGATTTCCGTCAAGTACAGACCCACGATAAACCATATAAATCCTTACGTTGTTTTCAAGTGTTCGAAGAAGTCATTCGTGTTGAAAAACTATTCAGCCGAGAGACAATAGAATTCGTTGGCCACATTATACACCTTGAGGCATTTTGATTTCGCGACGGTTACAAAGCATCGCGTATGGCGGGGACGGTGCGCTTCTACGCTTCACCCTGAAAGTCCGCGTGGGACAGTGGCATATATATATCCATGGGGCGCGGCCCACTATAGTAATGTGAAAGGCGATATCACCAGACCAGCCATGTGTGAATAGAAATTTAACGGGGAACACGACGTCGAAATTTGGTTATAATAACTCGAGCTTCGTTTTCTTTACCACGAAATGGGGCGCTGAGAAAGTGTATATACAGTCGCTTGCCCTTGAAAGCTGTAGATAATATTCGACGCGGATGACGATCTGACGTTGTGAAAGTATTGGCTCCTTACGTAAGCGGGTGCTGCGGCGAAGGCCTGCGCCGCCTATATAGCTCAGCATTCGTGTTTGCCAGAGAACATTGTTGCTTTGGCATCGGGTGCTCTTAATTACGGTGTTCGAAGAGCAGTGACTCGATCTTCAGACGTGAGGTTCCCGTCGCCTTACTGCGGTGCCATGTCGCCTGGATGAGAAGTGCAAACGTTATCACTGTCTTCCATAGAGTCGGGAATGAATTGCAGTGACTGTAGAAAGTCTTCATTCGTTCGCAGCAGATGTCGCCAATTACGACGAAGCTGAAACAATGCATCCTCTAAAACCCATACATTGTCCGTACGGACAATGTATGAGCGATGGTTGACTGCTTTTTCTACGGGGGCCTTTGTGTTCCACCCAGTCTTGTCGAGCAGCCTAACAGTGTCACGTTCGCCCAATTATTCCAGCGGACGCCTGTGAGGATGCATTTCAGTGTGCTTCTGGCACCTAATATGATCCCTTAAGTCTAGTATAGCCTTCCTATCAGGCTCCTGAAAATTAAGAGCTCGCACGGTGCTTTTCTGCCTTCGAGTGGCGCTCGTCTGTTATTGAGATGTCCGATCCAGAAGTCTTCATTCGCGTATTCAAGGTTACGTTTAATCCCGTTCACTTCTTTCTCGGCCAATCTGTTCAATCGCGGAAAGCAGGGTCCACATAACGTGACCAAAGTCACACCGTCTTGCGAAAGCTCTAAACGACTGTGATGAGAACTGTGGTCCGCCGTGTGTACAAACTTCCAGCGTAATGCCGTGGCGTGCAGATATCATGGCCAACTTTCGTATCACACAGTGGCTGGTGTTTTGTGGAAGCGGCTCTACCTCGGGGTAGTTTGAATATGCACCGCATGCTGCGAAGAAAGCTTTTCCCGGCATGCTCCACCAAATCTACTCCGACCCTAGCCCACGCTAGTTCAGGGCTGTTCCTGTGCAATAGGGGTGCGCTCGGCTGCCTGTAAGCAAAACGCCGGCAAGTCGCACAACTGGAAGCTTAATCGGTTATTTCTGCCGCTATTCCAGGACAGTACATGAATACCATTGCCACTGCATTGCATTTTCTGACACCCAAGTGACATTCATTTAGACGCTGCAACATTTCATTTTTGCAACACTCGTGCACCTCACAATCGTATCGTCGTTTGACACGTAAAGCGCCAGAATTTCTCCAACGATATTACACGCAGCCGCGCAGAGATGAGGCCATATCACCGATGCAATCTGTATACTTGACTGCCGTATGACTGACGGTCGCACATCGCAAACGCGCAGCAGCTCCTGTGGCGTTTTCTTCCGCTGCACCCGTTTTGGTTTTCCTGAGGTGTTTACGTAACACCACGACTGCGCAGTCTCGGGCGACCGTGTTTTGCATTTGGCGCCCAAAGCGGGGCAACGAACTCTGCGGCTCGCTCGTCGCGCTCAGTGACCGCACGGTGGCGGGACGGTCGCAGGAAGCGCCCGCGTCTCGCTCCGAGCGCCATTTTATCTTTTTACGCGCCGCTCCCTTTTAGCTTGTGCATAGCTGCTTATGTAAGTAAGCACGTGGCGCGCGTCGTGTGCCGCTACAGCTAGCGCGGGAAAAAAACACGTCCGGTCAAGCGTGCGGCGCCATTTCGCACCACGGCAGCGGGCGCAAAATTTATCTGCATGGCTTTGCGATCGATATTTTGGTGCGCAGACCCCTTGGCCGGGAAGCGCAAAAAAAAGCGCTCTCCCGCGACCGCGGCGACCGGAGCATATCCAGCATCACTGCTGCTGCATATGGTGCCGCTGACACATGGGGCGCCTACGGTGTGCCGCAGTGAAGCAATCGTCCAGGGAGCAAATATGTGTATTTCTAGTAAAAGCTCATACGCAATCGGCATAATTTTGCGAGTATTTAATTTCTGAGGTAGTAGGTCGTACATAGTTCGATCCTCACATTGCGCTTGTATATATACACAAACTAAATCGTGTGAGGGAGGAGGTGTACAGAGACTCCCCACCTTTGACAAAATTTTGATAATTGCGGGTCTCTTCCGCAGGTTAAGATATGGCCGATCACCATGACGGGCGGCAGAGATATTGTGCACTCAGCTTGTGTTTCCAAAGCGCACGGAGCCGAGACCATTCACCACAAACACTAATGGGAGATACTGATGCAGTTGTACCGGTATTTGTCGTTCGGTAAATGTTGCCCATTGTATCCTACCCTAAAATCGCAACTCCTCACTCTCCCTGGTTTTTACGTTAGATTAATCCAGGAAACAGCACTACCTAAATGCGTCTTGCGGTTGTTACATGTAGGTAATATAACTAGCGCCGGCTGATTCAGCACACACCAAAGGTTATTCACTCGTGCTCTTCGTTCGATTTTTATCCCGACCCATCTAACGCAAGGCGCTCCTAACCCCACCCGGTCTTTCCCCGAGGCGCCGGTGTCTGTCAGCGCGTTGACGGCGCCTCGGTAAGCCGCTCAATCCGAGATTGCCCACGTCGATGCCAGCCCGGCTCGAGAGACTTTCAGCTATTTCGTTCGCGCAAATCCTTCGCACCCTCTCTCTCTCTTTTTCAAGGGCCTGCGTCCCTTGCGGCGAGCAGGCGGGGTTTTCTTTCCTCCTCTCCAGAAATGGAGATCTCTCCACATTTTTTTCTTGCCGCCTCCGTTCCTTTCAATCCTCGACCACGTCTCCTCCCTCCAAATCCCGTGCCGTACATGCCGTGCCATCTTTCGCCGACCGGGTTAAACATCCACATTCGCAGTTTTTCATTTAAAAAAAACGCCTGATGTCTCGCTTTTTTGTGAACGCGCTTAATTGCCGGCGTTTCTCCCACGCCAACACAAAACTTGCACGCACCCGCGCTGAGGGAGGCGCGAGTCCACATAGCCAACACTCTTTTTGCTCTTGCTTTCGCGCGGCAAAAGCGGCACTCGTTGTTCTTTCGGGTCTGGCAACAACAAAGACACGCTCTTTTTTTTCGCTCTTCCGCCGCCGCCCGCAAAAATAACTGGCAACCCTGGCGCCGATCAAATGGATCGTTGACATCGCATATTGCGTTTTTTTCTTTGTTCCTTGGATGGACGTGCGTGAGTAGTTTTTGTCTTTGCGTGAGTCCAGCGCGAAACTTCGTTGAACGCGAAGAAGGCGATGAAGAGCCCGGGCAGCGTCCAAGTGCAGCGCACGATGAAGTTGGAGCCCTAAAAAAAGAAGCCAGCGGCAGTGAGCCATCTTGTTTTTTAACGGACCACCTTCGTTTTTTTTTTCTTTTTCGAAAAATACAAAAAAGTAATTATTGGCGTTTAACGCGCGTGCGAGCGGCCTAAGCTCGCGCTAGGCGAGTTTTTGGGCCGACTCGATCAGGTCGTGGAAGGTGTTTGAAAAAATTTTGCTATGTTTTTTTCTTTTTGTATGTGTTTGCTTTCGGCCACCAGAAGGCCATTTTTTCCAGGCTCCATTCGGCTTTCCTTTCTTGACAGCTGACAGCATTAGGGCAAATTTTTAGGGGTAACGGGTCTTGGCGAAGTTATTTCTGGGCACCACCGGGCCAACTCGGACGCCGGCGGTGCAGGGAGAGCGGCGGATCGTCGAGGCGGCCCAGCGAAATGAGCAGGTTCTTTTTATTGTTTCCGCTTGAAATTTGTTTGTTTGATCGCGTCTCGTACGGGGCGCCCTTTTTTCAAACGGCGCTCCATGGACGATACCTGGTGAGGTTGTGGCCGCGATGGAAGGCCCAGTAGCGCCCGGGCGGCCCTCTTCGTGGACTGTGCTCGCCGCCGAGTCGCTCAGCGGCCGCTCGCCCTTTGTCTCGGCCGGGCCGGGGCCGTCGCTCGAGTAGCCGTTCGCGGCAAGATGTAAACAATGGACCCAACCTTCGGTTTCTCATCGGGGCTGCCCACCCAGATCCCGCTCTTCACGTCAGCCCACCGGCTGTTCAACTTTTACAATTTGGAGAAGGAGTCTATGCTGTACAGCGAAAGTGGCCCCAGGGAGAACAGCGCCAATGCCTCGTCCGCCCCGGGCCCTCCTCCGAACGCGCTCTGCGTGGCCAACGCCGGCGGCGCGCACCACAGCGGCTCGCATGCGGTCTCGGCCGCTGCAGCCGCCGCCGCCGCCGCCGCTGCTGCGGCGAACAGCGTGCACAGTGTGAGCACGCAGAGCAGCCCGGTGCCGCATCAGCAGCAGCAGCAGCAGCCGGGCCCTCCGCCGCCCCAGCAGCAGCAACAGCAGCAGACGGGGGGTCCCCAGCCGGGCCCCCAGCCCCACTCCGCCGCAGCCGCTCAGCCACAGCCCAAGGCGCCCGCCAAGCGGGGCGAGTTTCCGTGCGAAATCTGTGGAAGAGTCTTCACGCAGAAAGGGAATCTGAAGAGTCATATGTACTGTCATTCTGGTGAGAAACCGTACAACTGCGACGTGTGCGGCAAGGGATTCACTCAGAGGTCGAGCTTGGACTACCACCACACGCTGCACCTGGGCGAAAAGCCCTTCGGGTGCGAGGTGTGCGGCAAGCGGTTCACGCAGAAGGGCAACCTCAAGACACACATGAACTCGCACACGGGGGCCCGGCCGTTCCGCTGCGAGATCTGCGGGCGCGGATTCACCCAGAAGGGCAATATGAAGACTCATTTGGCGACCCACTACGGGGAAAAGCCGTATGCGTGCGAGGTGTGCGGCAAGCGGTTCACCCTCAAGGGCAACCTCAAGACCCACGTGATGGCCCACGAGGGCGTCAAGCCCTTTGCCTGCGAGGTGTGCCACAAGAGCTTCTCGCAGAAGCTCAGCCTCGAGTACCACATGAACAGCCACATGGGCCGCAAGCCGTATGCCTGCGAGGTGTGCGGCAAGGGGTTCACCCAGAAGGGCAATATGAAGACTCACATGCGTTCCCACTCGGGCGAGAAGCTTCACACCTGCCAAATCTGCGGGAAGGGGTTCACCCAGAAGGGCAATATGAAGACCCACATGAAGATTCATCTGCGTCCGCCGTCCCTCGACAAGCCCTACTTCTGCGGCATGTGCGGCAAGTCGTTCGTAATGAAGTCGAGCCTCGAATGCCACATGGCCACCCACGTGCCCAAGAACGGCGCCACGGGGCCAGCGGGGAACCACCCCAGCCATCTGACGCTGGGGCCGAGCCACCTGGCTCTGGGCACGTCCCAGGCGGCGCAGGCCGCCCAGGCGCAGGCCCAGCAGCAACAGGCACAGGCGCAGGCCCAAGCGCAGCAGCAGGCCAACCAGCAGCAGCAGCAGCAACCTGGCCAGGCCTCGTCACCCGGTTCTCCGCCGCCCACCATGGTGCCACCACGCAGCCTGACCAACATCCAGGCCAGCATCCAGAGCATGGGGGGCCTGAAGGGCATGTTGCCTAGTGGGGCGGCGGCCCCACCCCCGCCGCAGGGGGCTGGACCCAGCAGCGGCTCCTCGGCCATGTGCGCCCTTGGTGGCGCACCTCCGGCCGGTGGAGGAGACAAACCCACTGTCGTCGTGCCTGGAGGTGCCGTCCTCTCCGCCCTCTGAGGGTGAGTATAGTCGCTCCTGACACGGGTACCTAGACGTCTATTAAGTTGACAGCCATTGCTTATAGCTTGCACGTGACGTCATGCATGCGCAACATGGCTCAAGAATGGGCGGTTTCGATTATATGGTGAATGGGATCACACAGTGCTGAAGTGTGAAAACAATGTTACAGGAATATTATTGAGCCTCTGTGCATGAATATTGAAAGAATTGTCGTACATTTTACTGATAACACTAATTCAACATTACAAAGTTCGCATGCCAGCATGTTGCGGCTTTAACGTGGCTGTTTCAGTTGCACCAGTTCAAGCCATTAAAAATAAAATTACAGGCGTTTTCTCTATCAGACGAGGGTTATCGCCATAACTTCAGCTACTTTAAAAGCTATAGAAGGTATGCACTTGACGTCATCCGCGAGGATAGCTAGCGTCGGGGTCGCCATTTTGGAGGTTTGCGAGCTCGCCACACGCTCAAAAAAACTTCCTGCATGCGCTGTGTCCGAGATGCATACAGCAACTTAGATGTCTAGTGACCTCTAGCACACCACCTGCATGCTAAAGCATGGACAGCTAGATGAACAAACCTTAAAATCTGCGCAAAGATAGCGTTTCTGCCTTGCAGATCAAGGCTCAGTGTATATCCCCTGCTGAGTTCTGCTGAGCACAAGGAAGTAGTTTAATTCTTGGTGCTGTCTCTTTCATGTCAGTGGGGCAGAGTGTGAAGACATTTTTGTGGTCAGGCTTTAGTGCTCCTTGCCTTGGATAATCAATGACAAGATTGTGAAGTCTAGTAACAGATTCCAGCATCCCTTTTGCGTTGAGTAGGATTCATATTCGTACTTTTAAAAGTAACAAAAAAGTCAATGCGCTTCGCAGCTGAGCAGATGAGTCTTCGAGCTAGATGATCGAATCAATCACTTTGCTGCGTGTGGTCACGCATTCTGATGCTCTCACAGGCACCATAGTTAGAGTATGTATATTATCCAGCCCTGCTCAATTGTGTGATGCTTACTAAGTTAAAATTGAGAGTTGCACTGTGAGAAGTTGTGCTGTCTTTGCAGTTGCCAGTGGGCCACGAAGTGCACGCGTGCGCTGTAAATCACCGTGCTCAAACACGAACCGCTCTTGCGCTCACTGTTAGCTGCGGGTGTGTTGTCTTGTGTGTATACGACTTCATATCTGCCATCCCAGTTGTGGCGGCTGCACTTTCATTGGAGGCGAAAAGGCTCCGGGCCTGTGCGCTTGGACCTAGGTGTACTTCAAAAAACCCCAGGTGGTTGACATTTCCAGAGCCTTCCACTACATGTCTCTTAATCCTGTGCTGGTTTTAAGACGTTTAACCCCATCAGTTAATTAACAATCAGTTAATGACTTTTCACTAGAGAAAGAAAAATTCTGGTTGTAAATGTCTCACGGCAGTTTCAATGTTTCGTTGTTAAGCACTGGCTGGCGAGCTTTCTGTTGCGCCCAAGGAAATGAATACTTTAAAAATTGGTTGTTGGTTTCTTTAATATAGCATTGTACAGTCGGGTTCACTGTTAAAGGGAACACTTGCGTATGCAGCACATTTGTATTTCACTCTCTGGCAAAAGCACAGTGGCTTAGATTTATACGAAACTTTGGTGACCAGTTGTTCTGTTGCTTTTTGACAGACTAGTGCCCGGATTAAGCATTGTTTTTTTATCAACTTGCTGTGGCACTCACGTGTGGGTGTGGCACTCACGAAGAAGATGTGGCACTCACGTGTGGGTGTGGGAATTATAGCATGGACATGCATCCTGCGCCACCGATTTGGTAGGATGGGAGCATTATCTACCAACAAAAGACTGCAATACAAGATAATACTTGCTTATACTCACTCACCCAAGTTGTTTTTTAAGCTTCGCACTTACTCACGTTCCTACTCATGCATACTCAAACCCTTAGTACATGCTCACTTGTGACCCGCCACGGTGGTCTAGTGGCTAAGGCACTCGGCTACTGACTCGAAGGTCTTGGGATTGAATCTTGGCCGCACCGGCCACATTTTTAACGGAGGTGTAAACGCGTGTGGCCTGCATGCTTATATTTAGGTGCACGTTAAAGAAGTTCAGGTGGTCGAAGTTTCTGGAGCCCTCCACTACCGCGTCTCTCATAATCTTATGGTAGTTAGTGAGTCCTGGATCCCCAGCGTGCCAGCCCAGCATTCTACCACACAGCAACGCCGGTGCTTTGCAAACTGTCCTTAGGCAGGCTTGATGTCGGGGAAAGGAATCGCGTTAATATGAGTAATAAAGCATTTTAGAACACCAAAGAACAACTGGGCGTCACACAATTCGAAATGCTTTGATTGGGTCGTCGAATGCTCCAACCCATTGCAAAAGCTTCAGGCATAATACTTAGTGATTGGCAGCCACAGAATCATAAAATTGCACAAAATTCCTTGCAATTGTGCTGCAGATACCACACTTTTCAGAAGAGTGATGAACGATGGCATTGTGAACCCCCACGAGTGGGTACGTGCTATAGGTCTAAGGAAAAACAAAACAAAATGAATTACTCCCTACTATACAAATTACGATTCATGGCGCAGTGGGTACCCAGCAAGTGTGCTTGTAGCAGTTGCCCAAAGAATGTTTAAAAAAGGCTCTGAACGGCCACTCTTCCAGCTTTCACTGTGTTTGTGCTGTGCATTCAGTGCAAAACTGGCTATTCATAATTTTAATCCTCAATCCCCTTCCCCACGCAGAGTAGCAAGTCAGCGATTTATATGTACTGGCTAAATTCTCTGCTTTTCAGTTAAGAGTTCTCTCTCTCTTTTTTCTTCTTTTTAATGGTAATCCTGTGACAGTAAGACTCCTGGTGCTTTTGCCAAGAAAAAGAAAATCTGCAGTAGTGCTAAATACCCATTTTAGAAGTTGTGTTTAACATTTACTTACTTTATTCGAGACGTGGATGAAGGGATGAAGACATATGTGCCACAATTTTTGAGTTGCTTTTCGGAAGTGAATGTTTTGACTTAGAGAGCTCCAATAAGCACCCCTTTGAAGCAGAGCCATTTGCAAGCCTACAAGTTTTGAACATAACGAGGGCTTTGATAATGATCAGCAATAACTATGATGATGAACATGGTGAAGCAGAGCTGTGGGTAAACGAGTGTCTTTTGACTGGTATGATAATAGTGAGGATGAAATCATTGTCTGTGACGATTCAAGCACTGGTTGTGACAATGAACAATGATGATAAACTTGAACAGCTGCTAGCAAGCAGAGGCCTTGTGAACAATTACAATGGTGGTTAAGCAGAGGCCCTATGAACAATTACGATGGTGGTTGTACTGTTCATAAATGTGTTAACTGGTAATGAAAGTGTTGACTATATAAGTGGTGACGATGGTAATGATTAACAGGTCTAAAAGGACCAATTGGCAAGCAAAGTTTCCATGTATGACGGAGAACGATGGGGCGTCTCAAGTGTCCACACATGTAGGCACCTGTCTTCTTCTTGGTAGAAATGTAATTTTTCCTAGTTTTCCGGATATTCTGTCTCCCGCCTGTAATGTTATTGAATATATGAAGAGAAAAGGAGCACTTGCACAATTGGATTGGCTATATATACAAAGAGTTTAACTGCCTATTCGTGTATTGAAATTGGAATACTCGCTAATTTTTTTACCAGGTTCTGCTTCGGCATGCCTTCATTCAGATTCAGTCACTTCCCTGTCGTGGGTCGTACCAGTGTTCCACTCTGCTTCATGCGCACCGGGCGTGATCCGTTTTGATTTTATCTTTAAAGTTCACTGATGAATATATTGAAAATTTGTGGGGTTTTTGTGATTTCTAAAAAAATTGGTGTGCCATGACTTGTGATGTGCTACAACTTTCCAATATGAAGAATGGCACTCAAGTCAATAATCAAAGTTCGTGACCATGAGTCTGAATAATATTGTTTTAGCTGTGGGAATACTCTTGCCGTTCACACTTACTGTCATGGGTATTCACATTGAAGCTCATATTCACACCCATGCATGATCTCTCACATTAGTTTTCACAGTCACTTGTACTCACTGATGTTCATACTCATGCTCACTCGCGTCCTTATTTGCGTATACTCTCATGAGTGCTTGCGCATGTTCACTCACACCTATGCCTACTAACTCACTTTCATTTGGGCATCTACTCGAAGGTCACAGGTACGCTCTTTGCATACTAGAATGTAAACATTCAACAGATGTCTGTCTGGTTGGGTATGAAATCCGGGAAATTATTTAAAATCCAACCAAAAAGCTTGTGAAGAAACTCGACGTTTCGGAACCGACTTGCTTCTTTTCTCAGGGGGAAACTGGGACTACGTAGTAGCGGTGTCTTCAAAGCATTAACCACCCCGTGAGTGCTTTGAAGACGCTGCTACGTAGTCCCAGTTTCCCCCAGAGGAACCAAGTTGTTTCCGAAATGTTAGGCTTCTTCACAAACTTTTTGCTTGGAGTTCGAATCATTTCCCACTTTGCGTACTAGTGGACTTGCCCATTTGTACTTGCTCATGTTCATACACTTATTTCTTTTTACTGAAACTCATACTCATCTTTACTCAAGCCTATGTTTGTACTAATGCTCATACTCTCGTCTACTTGCACTAGTGGGCACTCACTCAATTCAATCTCGGTTCTCACTTGAATCACTTTCGCACGTCTGTTTGCTTCATCCACACCTACTTACACTCATAGGCACCCTTGCACATTCAACCTCGGTTTTCGTTCATAGGCACCCATGGTCGTACATTGACTCGCCTCATCCGTGTTGATACGTTTGCTCATACTCGCGCCCATTGGCACTCGCTCACATTGAACCTCGGCTTTCAATAATGAGCACCTACTGTCATAGTCACGTCTGCTCACCTCATCCAAGTTCATACCCATGCCTATTTAACACTCACGTTTGTACTACAGTCAGCAACAACTTTATCAACAGCAGAGGGAAGACTACAAAAGTGGGGCTTCTGCACATTCGTGTTGCTCGGCAAGCAGTACAGCAACTTGTAGCAGAATTTGGTTTTGCTCTCTCGCATCGTCAACGCGTTTAGAAAATTAGATACACGGAAAATGTGAATGGGAGAAACATTTTGATGGTTCAAGGCACATTTTAGTGTCGTATTATGCATATATTTTTCTTGGAGACTTGAAGTGCACCTTTGCGGTCTCAAGCTGATCCAAGACGTCATGGACAACGTGTTTACCTTAAAAAACAGGCTGAAAAGGCGGTTCTTGCCAAGGAAATGGAAAGAAAAATGAAAAGAGAAACGCATGCTTGCCAAGTGAACAATAACTTTATTTCATTTGAGACACTCCCCATCTGTACGAGTCTCATAATAAACAAAGCAGCATTTATTTCAGCTATGCAAACGAGAAACTAACAGTAAATTTAAGTTCTATTTTTTGGTGTGGTGTCAGGCATGAGCTTTGTTTTCTGTAGCTTCCACAGTGCTATCAAGAAAGCTGTTGCCGAATGTAGTGCCTGATGAGACTTGTGGCTGCTCATGCCTAATAACACTCATTGGTGCTCACTCGTGTTCATTCTCACTCCTACTCACACTCATGAGCAAAGACCAGATTATAGGCAAATGCCTATTTCATTTCTTGCATTCCTATCGTGCCATTTTGACATATGAGCATGAATTAGAGAATAAGAAGAGCCTTTATAGTGTTTTTTATAGTGCGTGTATTTCTATAGCTGCATATAAATGCATCTTTTCAGAATCGGGGCTTATATGAACGCTGTTTAACCTAAAATATTCCCTTCAAGTACAGTTGGAGAGCGATATTCATGTTACCGGGTAAAATTGAGCTCTCATAACTCTATGGGTTGCAATCTATACCCCATCTCATAAGTTCCTTTCAGCACTGTCGAGACAACAAGGCCTATTAGCCAGCAGGAAGACCGATTAGCCTCTACACATGTATCCATTCGCGTCGTGTTGTCTGTTTGGCATTTCCCCGGCATCTGCTCGCATGTGTAGAGAACGAGAGGTGCTTTTGTGCACCGACAGAACTATGAAGAATGAATGCGAAACCATAGAGTGTGATCAGGGGAAAGTAAAGTGTAGATAAACAAACAATATCCATGTGTTCTTGCTTTATTTGTCATTTACTCTTTAAATGGCGCTTCACTAGGGCACATGAGAGATTTTACTTAGACAGTGGAAGTTGTTGCGTGCCCAATGAAAAGCTTTGTATCACTAGAATGTTTTCACTGGTTCATTACAAGCTGCAAAAGCATCATGTGAGTGGGTGAGTTTAAAATCTTCGCCACTCTTTTCGATGTCGACTTCGCATGCCCAAATCATTCCCTGCCCTATTTGGTATGGGAGCAACTCCGAGCTGGAAGGTCACACGACGCGGACGGATCAGCATGTCATGCACGCGTAAGGTAAATTCGCATGACATGCCCATGCCAGGCCGTGCACGCAAGCGCTGGTCTGTAGTTTCGACGTTCTCTGTATGTACTGCCTGTTTCTGCGGGGTGGATCCCTCTATGCGCATACGTTTGGAGAGGCTGGCATGGATCACGTATCCTTGCCACGATACACAGCAACCGCTGCAACTCCTGCTGCTGAACAAGGGACGATGCTCCAAAAACACGCCAAGCGCTGCGAATGCTAGCACAGGCACGATGCGAGAATGACAAGAACTCCAGCGCAAACTAAATGGAGGCAACTGAGTCTGTCATCTTGCTCTGTACGAAGCTAAAAAAACAACGCGTATAGATTCTGTACATGTATTTTAATTTTTCTGTCAACCAGTGGCGCATACTACTTTGACATACCAGGACCATTCCGTCACCTCCACCATGTTGGGGTGCATGAGATGAAGGTCAAACTGTGTTCAGTCTGGCATTTCACCTCTTTATGGGGTGCATAGCACTGCAAATCTTGGCAGATGAGATGGCGAGCGCCCAGTGCTTGCATTCCTCTTTGCCTCTCGAAATTCTGAAACCTGCGTGAGGGCCCTTTAAAGTGTTAACAGACAGAAGAAAAATTGAGCCTGTGCGGTTAGACCAAGATAATAGGAGGCAAGCAGATCCTTCTGGCCTATTCCGCTCTAGGCATTCGTACCTTTGTAGCCCATCTCAGCCGTGCCGAAAAAAGAGACACCCAGAAGCATGTTTATTCAATGGTGGACACAACTCACCATGCTGGACTTGAAATGGGGTACCGTATTCTGCAAACCCTGTGGGCAAAAAACAAAAATACATGGCTATGCTAAACCACTTTGCCTCTGTACTATCAGAAACTAAAGCATTTTTGTTTGCTTTCCGTCGTAGACACAGATGCCATACGTGTTTCTTCAAAAATTTGAATTTTATCAAAGTTTATTGTGCCTATATTTACAATTTTGGGAGCTTAAAACGGTGTTTAGCCTGCCTATTTTTGGTGCCTAAAACCTGATTATTTAGTGCCTATAAATCCGGCCTCCACTCATGAGTACTCAGACTGACACCTTTCGAATGAGTGTGAGAGCAGAGCTGTGCTTGTAGTGTTGAGTCGTATCCTTCAAGATTCACAATGGGCAGTGCAGTCAGTCAGTCAATCAAGAACTTTATTGAAAAATGCAGAGGAGCTTAAGCCTTTGGGGGATCTATGAGGGACACCTTAGCAGCCGCTGCCGTAGGCAACGCCCGAGTCTGGGCAAGAACGTATGTGTGTTCTGCCAGTTAATGGACCTTCTGGACTGCCTTTAGTTGGTGATAGAGCTCGGAGTGCCTGAGTGCCTTTTCCTGGTTGGACCCGCTCGTGAGAGGTCCCTGAGATTACGTGACCAAAAAAAAAATAAATAATCGGAAGCCTAATGGCTTCCAACTCATCCGAATTCCAATTCTTCTGCAGTGAATATCTTTGAAGATGTTGTGTGCGAATCTTGGTAGCTCTAATTGCTTTGGCTTTTAGATTACAGAGGACGTTGCTATTGCATGTTTTTTTCACCCTCTAGAAGCATTTTGCACGTCCTTATTGTACTGTGTTTATTAAAACCTGTGACGTTGAAGCAAGTCGTGTCCTCGCAATGAGACATTTTCTGAAAAGTGGACATGGACTTGAGGAGGAAGTCGATAGGCTTGGTGAAAAAGCCAGAGCTCTCAATATCAAATGCACAATGGGACACGCACACCAGTTAAATCTCTGTATTTGTCCAAGCGACTTGCGAGTTTTTGAGCAAACCTCCCAATTTCACTGTTAAAATCTATCTATAAACTGTCCTAACCTTCCACGAAAATCAGGCATTTGGAAATTCTTGGGCCTTCTATCGTGTGCAAAGTGCTTCTTAAGTTTCTTTCACTCTAATACTCTGGTCTCATGCGGAAAAGCATACCAAGATAAGATAGGGGCTTCTAACTGTCATGGATCATTGGGCATCTGGTCCTCTTAATTACACAAGTATGTATGCATTGTATATAATGAGTGCCAATATGATAGCCTACATCTAACAATTTTACATGCAATCATTTATGTCTGTCTATGACATTTCTGCAGCTGTGAGAAACAGTAAATGAAAAACCTTTTTTTTTATTGCGTGCTGGTAGCCTACTAATTTACCATGTTTTCTGGTGATATGAATTCCATAGGATTGCAAAATTTTTCATTAACCTGCGATATTAATATCACCAAGTTTATTTATTTCTTTATTGTAGGAAAGAATGCAGGAAAGGAATGATGCTGCGTACAACCAAAGGGAGTAGTGGCCCTTGACAGTGTTGCTTACCTCCTAGTCGTGTGGCAACAGCCAATTCTAGGTCCACTAGTTTCACTGGTTCACTTGGTCAACCAGTTCCCATTGGCGCTGCACTTCACAATTTTCCTAGAGTTCAACATGCAGTCTGCAGTGCGGCATTTGTTTAGAGAAAGTGCAGCTGTTGTGCAAGGCTAGTTCACGAATTCCCATCACCTACTTGTGAGGTATTGCAGAGTTCGTGTGGCTCGAGATGGCTTGAACGGCAGCAGACTACAAAGCCGTCTGCATTTTTGTCGATTTTTTATTTTAGCTGCTTTCAAGTACATCAGTGAACATTCTCTGGTACTTGCGAATGCAAGGCAACACAAGTGGTGGCAGCCTTTACGAATCACAACTTCCACAACTTGTGAAACAACCGACTGCAACTTAAGGCTATCACAGCAGCTGCACTCTCGGATTTGTTTTGGCGTCACGTTTCTACTGCACTTGCTCAAACGATAACTGCACGGCGACTGCACCAAGATGGCATCACTGTGAATCAGTTAAAGTACGTAGGGGGAATCGGATGTTCAGTTTCCTTGATATTCATTATTATAGGAGAAGCTCAAATTTGGGCACAGTCACCCCAGCTGCACTACTGCACGAGAGGGCATGCAAATGCTGCTATTGCAGCTGTTGTGTTTGGGGCAGCCATGATGCTTCTAGCTTTCTAAACTTCAGCGACCATCGCTTGAATTCGCTGCTACTGCTAGTAATGTTCAGCCTGCGAACACAATTTCCTTAGTGCATCTCCTTCCACAAAAGTAATGTCTGGGGAAAAGTGTTGCTGCTCATAGGTTGTCTCGGACCAAAGTTTTGCAGCATCAAGTCATCTCAGCACTTAAATAGGCTGTTTTTTAATGTTGCCTAAACTTGAGGGTCACACATTTGCAACAAAGTACTAGCAGGGCTGCTTGTGAACAAAGGCAAACTTCTGAGCTGTTGGATCCCCACCCTTCAGTAAATCAAGTCCCACTCCCATTTGTGACTAGCCAGCCAACCTTGTAACATTAAGTTTAGAGTGCAGCTCTCGATGCCCATAGCGGGGTTAGGGGCCGTCCCTCACTCCGAGACAGAGTACAGCGAGAGATCTTATGGGTCACGCACCTTGGGCCAAGCAATTCATTTTTCCATTTGCCGAGGCAGTCTCATCGCCGTCCACGTCGCCTGATTGGTGATGCCACTAAAGGCCCAACCGCATGCAGGGGATTTCCTAATGACGTGACAAGCGGCAAGATTTGCCGACGCGGAAGCCCATCCTTCGCCGCCGCTTGTCGCGTCGGGCATTTTTGTAAAACTAGAAAACATCGCTTGTTGCCCCTGGTCTTCACTTCGGTGGTGATGCTACTAAAGGCCCAACCGCATGCAGGGGATTTCCTAATGACGTGACAAGCGGCAAGATTTGCCGTCGCGGAAGCCCATCCTTCGCCGCCGCTTGTCGCGTCGGGTGTTTTTGTAAAACTAGAAAACATCGCTTGTTGCCCCTGGTCTTCGCTTCGGTTGCAGTTTGCGCTTGATGCTTGTTATCCGCACTTCAAGGAATGGGAGCTATCGACCTCCTTTTTTAGATTCGCTTCTCACGCGGAGAGTGAGGGAGCGACTGTATTTTGTCGTAAATCTCTCTATCGAATGTTTGTTTTGATGTTTTGACAGTAGCTTTTGACAATTGTGGTCGTTCGCTGCAATGTGAAATCGTAATGCGAAGTGCTTCATAGCCTTCGTAGTGTATGCGTCTAGGCACCCTGTCGCAGTGAAACCAAATATTGCGAAAATAGGTCTCATGATATGCTTTTGTGGCTTTCTTATGCCACACAAGACAGTAATAAATTTGGCATGTTGTCATCAACCAACTTTTAAACTCCTATTTACAATTTATGAGTATGCCCACAATGGTTTCTATTCAAGCAACGACGCTTTGTCGCCGACATGATGTTGCAGCCGTCACGACATAACAGCGCAGCGTAGCAAGTTAGTCACTGTCGCTAGGAAAATCGCGTGCATGCACTTGGGCTTTAATGATGACTTACCTTCAGTTGTTCATTTGAAGTGGTAAATGAACTATGCACTGCAGCACTCCGCTCTGGCAGAAGACAAATGGAGGAAATCTGGTGATTGAACACATGCACTCCTGCCAGAGCAAATAGTAGAGGACACTAGTGCACATCTACTTAAGGAAGTGCCTGGCATTCCTCGTGTAAGCGCAAATTGATGTTGCGAAGCAACACTCGTTGCTTAAGAGATGCGAGTCTCCTTCACGGATGCGCATTGAGAGAACGGGTGCACTCGATCAGCATGTTGCTTTGATCACGTGTTATGCCACGCTCTTCACATGCGCAGGGCGCTTCGGACTTCTGACCGAATCCACAGCTTTTTGTGGTGTAGACAGAGCTTCTGTGTGGTGTGGTTGTGGTGGAGGAGCTTCTTAAGGTCTGCTAATGAAACTGGGGCATTCTTGGACCCTTAAATGCAGGAAAACCAAGTCATGAACGAGAAACACATTCATCGACTTGACACACACGATTACTTAGATTCTCTGACTGAACAGTCCAAATATCCCTCAAGTCCTAATTTGGAGTCTTTAACCTACACGCGAGACGAAGAGCGCGTCCTGGCATATAGGTCCGTCGATCGTCACTCACGATACCGCAGAGAGGTAGCGACGGTGTCTGCACGAAGTGGACAGTTGCAGTGATGAAGTCATGCGTAGGTGCAGGAGTTGTGGAACGTACAGGCCCACGCTGGCGATGGCCCACTCGGACGTGGGACGGCCACGGTCATAGCTCGGGTTGTGCCGGAAACCCTGGGACGCGACACCGAGGCCACGGTCTCTGCTTCTGGCCCGCACGCTCAAGCCCCACAGGAACAGCTGCTAGGCTTGGCCAGTAACGCTCGCTCGTTCCCAGAACACACCAAGCTCCCAAGTTCATTCTGGCTGGTCTAGTCGCACCAGCTCGGTCCCTGTGGTCTCTCGGGCCGAACGTCCGGCGCTCTGGCTGGCTGGCCACGTTCTTTCAGCCCAGAGACGTTCACCAGCTCATGAGCTTCGCGAGCACCTCTCTCCCGCACACCGTCGTCATTTTTTTCGTTTGGCTCTTGCTTTTGTGGGAAATGGCATAGTTTCCTAACATACACTATAGGGAACTCTGGCGCTAGTGTCTTTGGGAGCTGCAACGTACGGCGCTTCAGCGAGCATGGGAATGATGGGTAGTACACAAATTTGTCTAATTTTCGTACTTCTGGCCTGCTTCTGGCTCCGTGTGTATTCGTGTGGCTTGAAGCTGTTTTTTTACGAAACAAAAATTGGCAAATGTGCGTTTGCGCTTCACAACCTTATTCTTTTAGGCTTACGATTTTGAATCGGGTCACAAAGTTCAAAAGGGTTTGTTCTTTCCTTCAAAACAAAACCGTGACCAGCAATAAACAAAGTCGCTAGTACGATTCGCCACCTGCAAGTACGAAGACTAGGCAAATGTGCGTACTACCCATCATTCCCATGGTTGCTGAATGATCGCAGCGCCAGAGTCCCCTCTAGTTAATTTTAGGAAACTCTATGGGAAATAGTCTCTTACCACAAAAACATACGTGGAGCACTCTCAATCTGTCAGTGGGGAAAAGACTTGCTGTGCATGGAGCAGAAAAATTGCTTTAGGAAGTTCTCTGAGTCTGCCGTTGGGATTCGCCATAAGTGCACCAGACATATTTGTTGCTTTCAAGAATGAAAGCAGTTCACTGTAACCATGCGCAGTAGGAATCGGAGGGGTCAGGTGTGATGCCCATTCATGGCAAACATGCGCGCATGGTACAGCAAGTGCTCAGGGGCGGCATGAGCTGTGTGCTGTGTAGGCGACGATCGCGCCACACTTCTTTGATAAAGCAGTGAGGATTTGAAACACACGCATAGGGTAAACCATGATACAAACACCATGCATGGAGTAAACAAGTACACTTGGCAGCTTCAGCAATGTTTTCTGCCTGGCAGTGAGAAACACAAGTTGCACACAAATGTACACTCTCACTTTTTAGATGTTAAAAAAAGTTTAGAAGTCTAAGCGATTGGGTATGTCAATTCATTGAACAATTTGTGTCAGCACACCTCTGAAGGCCCAGTGTTGGCTTCAGTGAAATCGTTTGCCTGCTAGTTTCGAGGTAGGTATGGTGGGCCACTTGCTTTGCTGTGCCTGAGCACAAATTTAGTTTTGGACATTGTGTCGTTGTGTGGGTGTGTGCGTGTTTCTAGTTGATGGTGGGCTCTGTTTTTTGTTTCGCCTCCAGATGGAGTTCGGTGTCTTCCAGCAGGCCGCTGCTGTCTTCCCGCATCCACCACCACCGGACCCTATTGCCCCTGACCACCTGATACCCCTGACCCCTGAACACGCCCAATGTCTTCGGCCGACGCGTCGTCGCCCTGAGGACTTCGCGCCCACTGGCTGTGCTGTCTTGCAGCCAACTGCCAGGAAAACTGCGTTTGTAACCGCACTGGCTCGCGTTTGAGTGTAAACCCTTTCCAAGAGCAGCAGAAAACACGGAAAATAAGAAAGAACAGGCAGACATGTCTCGCATCATGCCGCCGGTCAGTACTGCCGGCTCAGGTTTTTTAGATTCATCTACCTCGCTGTCTCAGCCTACCTCTTGTTCGCTCTTGCAGTCCTCCTCTGTTTTTTCTCCCCTTCCCTTTCTCTGTTACGCTGCCCACTCTGGGGCAGTCTCGTCTTTTTTTTTTTTACCAACTCGGAGAGCAAGACACAGTCTACGTGCACCTTTGAAGGCGCCCCCTGTGGTGGCCAGTTTTATTGCAACGAACAGGCAGTCCCGTCTTTTGAAACTTAGAAGCATGCTATTCCATCAGAGCCTGTACAGTGCAGCCACGTGGGTGTCGCTCAGTCAACGACTGTTGAAGGTGTTTCGCTCTCAGCCTTAAACCTGTTCCTCGTTGCCTCTTTGAAAGCCAGTGCTTGTGCTCTGGCTGGGGCCGCTTAGCTTAGCAATCCCGTCCAGGAGGACAGCTCAGTGTGGGGTGTGCGACTGTTGTTTTTTGCTCTTGAATTGCGCACATTGCAGTGCCTTTTCTCAGGGAAATGTTGTTCTGACTTTAGACCATGAACTTATTCTTTTTCATTGTAATCTTTGGAAGTGTATATCTGGATTGCAACAACTCTCTTCTTTCTTTCATGCCACAGTGGCCACTCGTTAACTTCGAAATTCTAGTGTTTTCGAACAATCTGGTTGCATCCGGTTCTGTGTGTCATCTTTGCTGTTTTTATTTTTTGAGAGACCCACCAGTTGGCATTTGCAGATATGCAAATTGGCTTTCTTGTACAGAAACTCCAGACTGCGAAAAGGGCGTAAACTAAATGAAAATTCAATGAATAAATGACCCAGATTGAGGCACACCCCACACTTCTGCTCCATTTTTTGCTTTTCCACCTCACCGTTTTTCTTCGAGTTTTCTCCTTTGTTGACCTTACAGAGAGAGAGAGAAAAGCAGCAGTGTCTTTGAATGCACCACCACGACGTCGTCGGCTCCTTGGGCGACTCCCTCACCCTGCCCTCCTGGTTTTCCCCTTTCTCTCTCTTCATATCTTTCTCTCTCTCTCTCCTCGCTCCCCAACATCGAGGCAACTTCTTGCAAGAGAGCAGCACATCCGGAAGAGGAATTGTTGTTGCATGGTACGGCTTGATCCGCGATATCTGCGAACATGAAGAATACTCTCCCACAGGAACTTGAAGTAGCAAAGCAGAGAATAACAAACTGACTTTGAGTGGCTATGAAGAGCGGAATTGATGAGAAACCCAAGGAGTTACTTTTTATGTACTTTTTTTTGTGTTACTATTAAGTTGTGTTCATGTAACACAGTAGTAGCAGCTACCCGGACCAGCTACCCGGATGTCACGTTCACCATCTGGTCTGTGACACTGCTAATGTCACACTTTTTTCTATGTCATCTGTGACTCGTGCGTGTCGGCATTTTTTTTACCTCTTGAAAAATTTTTTTTTTTGAAATGCTGTTAGTGGTTATTGTCGGGGGATGCAGGTTGCAGTGTGTGTTGTTGGCATTTGATTCTTTTCTTTCTTTTCTGCTCTTTCGATGTTAGTGTACTTTTGAAAGACGGTGTTGTAGTTCCATGATAATGATTGTCTGCTTTTGTTTCTTGATGCACTGTATTGTTGTGTTGTTTGCCTCTTTTTCTCTGCTGATTTGTTACCATTGTTGATCTGATAGGGACTCAAGCATTCACTTAACGTGACTTTAATTTCCGATAAGTTTATTGTTTTGCTGACTGCTCTATAGAGCTGAGTGTTACTGTGCACTTATTTAAAAAAAAAAGAAAGCTGCAAACATTCCTTGAGTTGTGGCTGTTTTATATCATAAATGAATATGTAAGGTATATTGCTTCCTTTTTAGTATGTGAAAGGGGAAAGATTGTCTTGTATATTTCTTATGCATTAGCACCTATGATCTTCCGGATTTAGAACATGAAAGAAAAAATAATTGATCTTTAATATTGCTTGTGCACCGTTAAAGTGATACTTTAGTGCAGGTGTAGCAGTTTGTTGCACGCTTGGTTGCTTGGAAATACGTTAGACAATTTCCGCTTGAAGAAGGGAATGTCATGCACGGATGGATGAGCGTTTCCCCTCGGTCCTTTTGTTTCCCTCTCTCCCCTCTTCTCGTCCTGTGGGACAAGTGAGCATTGGTATGTGGCGCAGGAGCAAGAAAGCAAGCCCGTTCCCGTGCTGTCCCTGCTTAGCAAGTGTGTCTCTTACCCTCGCTCTCTCCCTCTCCTCTTGCCCTGGCTTGTGATGCTTGACACAGACACGTGTGGGTGACACACACAGAAATACACACATTGTGAAGGACACTGTTTGGTGCGATGAGTGGCCGCCAGGCCAGCGGGACGGTTGTTATGGTGCGCCCCTTTTATTCTCCCCCCCTTGCCACCCCCGAGGCCCAGCCCCGGTCCCAGCCCTCGCCCCTGGGATGTCTGAGGGAGCAGAAAAAGGCCTTTTACGGAGTGGCCGGCCCTTCAGCGACGTGGTCGAGCGACTGACGCGCAGGACTGCTGATAACCCTCCCCTCCCTATAGTCCCAACCCCCATACCTTTCATCGTTTATTTTTTTTTTAAAGAACTTTTCCCTTTATTTTTTTGGAACGCGTGACCGACTGAAGATCACGAAGCGTTGCGGTCGACCCGGGGACTTGCGGGGGTGAGTGTGCGTGTGCCGCCCCCCACTGGCTGCCAGGTTGCCACACCTGGGAGCGCCCACTGATAGTAGCGAGCGGCATTGGACATTGGTTGTGTGGGCAGCGCTCTCGGCGTGCTGGTGACTGGCCGGCGGAGCTCTCTAGTTTTTGAGCAAGATGTACACGCAGACGTGAGATTGTGTGACGAGTTGCGCCTGCATCCCCCATTCTTATGGCGAAGAAGAGTGTGCATTTTGAACGTGTGTGCTTTTGGGGCACGAGGCACCCAGTGTCTTGTCAGGTGCATATGTATGCCTGTTTTTCCTTCTCCTCTGCCCTTCTGAGTGCCCCAAGAGCCCGCTTTTTCTCTCTGACTGGAGCAGTTACTCCAGCCTTAGCTCTGTCTCCTTGTTTTGCTGCCGTGCGGCTGATTGCTAGTACTTCCTTATACCAATCCTTCTTTCTTTAGTTGTCACACCCGTGGGTGACAGCTGTTGTCTTTAGTTAGAGTCGTACAGGTGTATGGCTCGTGGGTGTGCCCTCTTTCATACCTATCTTAGTTCTTGCTCTTTCACATCTTGTGACTTTGTTTTCTTTGTGCCAATTTGCTTCCTCTTGCTCCCTGTCCCTTTCTTTTCTCTAATGCATAGGAAGTGTGTGTCTTCTGGTGTGTATCAGGCCTGTGCACTGAGAACTGTCCCTGATTCGATGTCACAAGTGGGTTCTGGTCGTCTTAAGTTTTGTGCTGTAGGCGTAATGAGTGTAGTGAGTGTGCGTGCACGTGTAGAAGCCTATATGTACGGCCTTCAGATTTGTTTGTATTGTACAGACAGGGCACTCTTGAGGAAATTGGGTGAGTGGAGAAAAATTGTTCATCTGAACGTTGGTCCTTCCATGCTGAAAACATGAGCTTGCCTGTCCCTCCCCTTCCAAAAGGTCTAAGGAAAGAATCGTTTTTGACTTACTATGCAAAACTGCAGTCTGATCGGTGTGTGTGTGCTTCCAGGAATGAAACAAAAAGATGTGTTTTTCAGTGGAGAGGGCTCCTAGCAGATGCCCCTTGTGTAAGTGCTTTGTCCTTGCCTCCCAAAAAAAGTCCCTCCTTCCCCTTAATGTGGTCTGCTTGACAGGTGCAGGATAGTGCATTGAAAACAGTTCCCCCAACCCTTTCTGGTGCAGTTGTCCCATTATTGCTGAGGCAACTAGTGTCGTGTTTTTCTCTCCCTTCTACCTCGCCCGCTAACTCGCTGCGCTGGCAGCTATTGTGGTGCCCCGTCTTTAAGATTGTGTCTGGGTTTGTTTGGAGAAGAAGAAAAAAAAAGTTCCTCTGTCGCACTCGTGGGCCTGTGGTGTGCCCGGGCTTTTCTGTGGCACCCTTGGCACCGCCCGACCAAAGCCTCGCCCAGTGCATGCATGGACACGCGCGCACACACACGCATACGGAAAGAAAAACCACTCGGTGGGCCGTGGTGGAGCCCACCGTCATCGACGACAGGCGGCGAAGTGCATGTCTCCGCCGATGCCATCGTGACATCAGCGTCATGACAGCACCGCAGCGCTGGTGCTGGGACACCTCTTTCGCCAATCGACCACTCTTCCGTGGCATCAGCAACGACGACAACCAGAAAGACTCACGCAAAAAGGAAGGAAAACTTGGGGACAATTAATTTCCCATCCGGCGCATCTGTGAAGTGATACTACAAAAAAGAAAGAAAGGCACGGAGTGAACGCTCCTTCATTGGTGTTGGGGTGGGGGTTCCTCGAGCTCCGGAGGGTGCCTCGCCGGGCCCGCCCTTCGGAGCGACCGCAAAATGATGTCCCGTGTAAGCATTGATGTATGGCGACCCGTTTGACAGGTGCCGCACGATTGGGGGACGATGTGGCTGCTGGCAGGAGATCCTGTGGCCACCATGTGAGCGTCGCCCATCAAGACTGTGCCTCAGTGGTGTGCAGTGCTGCGTGTGGTGTGGTTTCTGTGCTACCTTCGCCACTGTGTGACCCTGCAGGCTGGTGCGTCTGGTCTCTCAGCGGCTCCGAAAATGGGGGGGGGGGTTCGGGTTCTGAAACAAAAAATGAAGTGGCTTACGTGCGGCACCATCCCATTGGTCTCTTCGGCCAAACAAGAAAACAAAAGTGGGGGACAGTACAATGTGTTTCTGGCAAGAGGAAAGTTTTCTGACTTTTGACAAAAATTTAAGAGAAAGTTGCAGTCTTGGTTTTTCTGAACGGAGGAACCTCACAGAAATGTGTGGCCTGGCGTGGCGGTTGTCGTCTCGTGTGTTTGGTGTACATAACTCTTGTCTGTCTTTTTTTTTTTCTTGTGGGTCATTTATTTATGACGAGGGAGCATGCGATCCCTTCTTGTCCAGGCCCTCGAATCGCTCGGCCCCGCCGCCCGGGTTGTCCTGCGAGACGCTTTAGGGCGGGGCTGTGGTGCTCTCTCTCTCTGCAGAGGGGAGTGTATATAAGCAGTGCCAGCAAAGTTCATAAGCCTCCCTTCCTTCCTCTCGTAGTGGATAGTGTCCCCACCATTTCATACCTCAGAAGAGCTTCTGGAGACATCCCCTGTGTGCACTCTCTGCTCTTGGTCGCCGCTGTGATGCCAGTCATCCTTAGTTCTGAAAAGCTGATCTAGCTTTAGCCGAATGCCAAGTGCTTTTCTCAGTGAAGTTGCAGTCTCGGGGGGGTCAGTGCAGGTCTTCTCGCGAGTTGTCATAGCAGCCGTCTCGCTTCGAGCAAGTACAGTGAAGAAATTGCCCGTGGGTGGTTCTTGACGGGAGGCTCTCTTGGGACTGTCGATTTTAGCATTGCAAGATACTGGAAAGCTGGCTTTGTACGTGATGCTGTGCAGACACTTCGATGCGAGGTGGACAGCAGTGCGTGCGAGCGGCTTTGCTGGCAGGTGTGCGCTGCTGTCCATCACGTGCTGTGGTGCTGTCCAACGTCGCACTGCAGTTCTCACAGTCTCCTGGGACAGCGGTGGGTCAGCGCTGTGTGTGCCAGTCGTCTTGTATTTTTTGTGTACGTTTGCTGCTGCCGGGCATCGCACTTCATTTCATTTAATCAGAGTTGTCTGCATTTCCATTTTGTTTCCTATTTCTTTCTTTTAAGCAATATCGCGACAATTAGACTCTGAAAGGAAAATAATGCAGCATTCAACCGACCAAGTTCTTAGATGGGCGGGCTGATGCTGGCTGCTACTGCTATTTTATTCTTCATACACACCTCACCATTTTGGCATGCAATGGCTTTTTTAATCTTGCCTGGAACAAAGGCGTTAATAAGGTGTTTGAGATGCAGGTGAAGGTACAGCTGGCTCCTTACCTTAAAAAAAAAATTGTGGCCTTACGTTTGACAGGTGGCTTGAAAAGACTCTTCCAAGTTTTTGCGTGCACGCGGTCACCCATAGTTGGCCCTTCTTTGGGCTTTTTATGCACTCGTATTGTGTTCATCATCAATCCTCTTCATTTACTTTTTTTTAATTCTCAAAGGGGAAGAAGAAAAACGGGAGATTTCCACCACTACCCTTCCTTGTGGCAACTAGACCTGGCACGCCTCCCCTATGCGTTTTTTTTTCCCTTCAGCTCTAGTGTGCATGATTTTTTCACCTCTTCTGAAGTCATTCACATCTGCCTGAGTGAGAATGCTATCGAGACTTGCATAAAATGCATTCTTGTTTTTGTTTGGCTTGCGCATTTCTGAAGTTACTTGTTTTGTTGTGCAGTGTAATGTGACCCTCTTTGTGGAAGTGTAAATGTTGCGGTTGTGTCCTTTTACCCAGGCATTTTTTTTACCCTCAGTGTGCGTGCTGCGGCAGGTTAAATCATGCGTCTGCTTGGTTGAATTGCTTTGATTTTGAACGGTACACGTCCAATCCTTACTTGTTTGAATCCACTCCCTCATTCGTTTTACACCGCCTGCTTGAATGAAACGAACTTTTCATTCAGTTCTGAAGTAATTTTCGGTCGACGCAGTAATTCTCCCTCAACTGCTTGTTCTTCACACAGCTGCCACGGGACACCCACATGGCGGAAGGAATCTGCGTTTCTCTCACTGTAATCTAGGAGTCCAGACTGACGAATTTGTCATACTCAGTTCTGGTTGTTTGCCTTTGTACAAGGCAGTTTGGTAGCCTTCATGGGCCCAAAGATTGTTTCCATTTTGCTCCTACAAAATTGACGCTTGTTGCTGGCAAAGGCGGCATGATTTCTCAGCAGTTTTAAGGTTTTTGTTAAGTTTATTCTAGTGAAATTTTGCACAATCAGTTTGTTACGCCACGTGTGGCTGTGCCTGTCTGAAGCATGGATCTCTTTTGCCCAGCCCCATCACGGCCCTGTGAAACGCTTGCACCCGGCTATCCTCCTCGTTAGTGTGGTGTGAAGGGGAGAGACCAGGTAGTGTGTTATTTGCAGTTTGTTTAATTTCCCGCATCTCCTGATAAATTGGAGTTTTGTTTTCCCTTGATTTGTGTTTACCTTGTGTTTCGTTGCCGACAGGTCTGGTGCCTTCCATTGCCTATGTTTTTAGCAGTGGAGAGAGAGAAGCATTCGCTTGTTGTACAACCTTGCTCGTAGCGCCAGCTGGTTCCCTCCCTCCCCTCTGTGTTGTCGTGCATTATTCTCAGCTTCACCTATCACACCTGCACGTAACATCATGGTGTCATTGATTTTTTTTTTTTCGGTCTGTCAACATTCGAGTCTCTCCGTTCGACCTTTTTGTCTTTTAAAATACACAGGTCTTCGTCCTGACCCCACCGACCCTTTCCCACACTCATTTGAGCTGCTGCCATCATTTTTGAAGTAAATTCGGGATATAAGAAGACGACAGTCTGCTAAAAATGTTGGTGGATATCTGCTTTTATCGTGGAGAAAAAGAATGGGGTTCGTAAAAGGGTTGCCAAAAACATTAAACTTGCAAAAATGAAATGCGGTCCCAAGTGCCGCCCATTTTGAAATGTGTAAAAGTCTCTCAGTTTCTCTTATTATTACTTTTTAAGGAGTGGTAGGTTGGTTATGTCTCCCCATATCTTGTAGTTTTTAACACTGTTGATGTGAGTGTGTCAGGATCTTTTTAGGAGAAAAGTAATCAGTCTGTGTATAATCGCCGGTTTGTCACTGCGACTGTGACGGAGCAGGCAACAGGACGGTGAATTGCTGGAGGAATTTGTCTGTGTAACTTAAGTCCGTGTGACTAGTATCTGTGCGAGCAGTGGTCCACCGTTTGTGAGATTGGCTAATTGATTTACTCTTATTACCGCACTTTAGAGCAAAGCGTTAGAGGGTCGATAAAAAGCAATATTGGAAATCTTAGAAACTATTAGTGCAAACTGTTCGCTGCTCTTCGTTAAATTAGTTTTGTCAGGGCAGGAGAGTTTGCGACGGCAACTGTACTCTTGCCTGCTCCCGACGGGGCGTGACAAAACATTTAGTGTGTGATGCAAAGTGTAATCATGCGAATAGTGTAACCTCATCTGTTTTTTCGTTTTTCGAATTGCCAATAAAATGATACGAGTGGCGTCCGTAGCTTCGCTTGGCTGCACTTCGTGGTCTTAGCTGTTGGCGGCTGAAAGCTGGCACTGTGCAAGACTGGATTGTGCCCCTTTTCACCCATAGGATATTTCTTTTAGGTGAGTCACATTTTGTGGTCACCCAGGCCCAGTGTGCTCAGATTTGGGTGCTACGTTAAAGAACCCCAGGTGGTCTAAATTTCCGGAGCCCTCCACTACGGCGTCTCTCATAATCATATGGTGGTTTTGGGACGTTAAACCCCAGATATCAATCAATCAATTTTGTGGTCACTGGAATAGAGGGCTGAATTTCGTTTATATGCAGGGCCGTGTTATTGAGAGTAAGTGCATAAGGAGCACAGTGTTGGCATGAAAGCATTGCAGTGGAATCTGTGTACCTTGTAATTCAGACTGATTGCATAGAGACACATGAGGCATGCTTGCAGTGTCGCTGTGTTTTGCTAGTGTTAATGGCTTATAGGCAGCATTGGAAGTCATCGGTGCCTTGTAGGATAAACGGGATAGCTGAGCAACAACTTGTTTGTTGCATTGTCTATTTGGATGCGAGAACACTGAAGTAGCTTGGTCAAATCGTACACCACTGAACACAGCTGCAGAGCAAGGGCAACATTCTACTTTTTGAAGACAGAAGTTTAGGGTGTACTCACGCAAGTGTTCCTGCTGCGTAGATGGAATCGTCGAAGAGTTGAAGTGTAAGTTAGTACTTTCACTTGGTGCCATTGTCAATTGCATTTTCGCTTTTGTAACTTTCATTTTGAATCTCATCTCGTGCCCCAGCCAATTCAATGCCTCTAGTGGCGCTGACTGCACATCTCCATATGCTGACGTTTTGAGATGCCAGGCCACGTTTCCTGCGGTGCAACAGCCACTAGACCAGGTAGCCCCTTTTCATTGGAGTACCATTTAAGAAACACAATAATACCATAACACTTTTCTATTGCTCTGAATGCATTGCTTTTAGGGGTGAGTAGCCAGTTACAGTGTCCACTGGCTGTTCCAAAATTGTGTGGGACTACAACACGAAGCAGCAGGAAACCTATCTTGAGTGTAACATTACTCGAGTAGACTATTAGTCTTGAGTCTCTGTGTTTAGTCAACATGCTGAAAACTGAGGATTATCTATGCATGGCCCATTGATAATGACCCATTATAATGGGCCATTTTAATATTATTGGCCCATTGATAAAGGAAATAAACTGCCCAGTCTAGTATTTGTAGATTCTTCGTTGGACAATTTAGATAAATGGGCTATAATGTACTTGGACGAATGTTTTTGAGCTCTTTGCTGTGCAGTTTTGTCTCTCTACATAATAGCATGTTAATCTGAACCTTGTTTGGTCTTGCCATCAAGATTATTGGGATCCCGGTATTTTTTTTTTTAGCCATAGCATGCATATCGACAGGTATGGAGTGTGTTTATGCAAGGAAGGTGTTGAAATTTGCTGAATATTCCTGGTAATGGTAATTGGAAAGCACCTCCATTAAGATGCGATAGTATGAGATGCGATTTTTCTTTTATACATAATTTCATGTTCATTGCTGCCACGAAATACTACCTCAGAACGACTAGAGATGTCTTCGGCTACGAGAAAATTAACTTTTTGTTCAAAATGTAACATTTGGTGCTCATATATGTTTGCGTAGTGTTGACATTTTCAACAGCTATGACATAGCCAGAGTATTGCCAAACTGTTTCATAACTTCTACTTCAAGATTTTGAGAGACATTTTGTCGGCGAGTGCACTACGACCTCAATTATTCAAATGTTCTGTCGAGAAGCACCATAATGCCAAAACTGTGGGGCAAAAGAACTGTGATTGTAGATTTTATATAACCTCTTCAGTACCTGCGTCTCCAAGTGGGGAACATTGCTTCAAGCGACAGCAGCCAATTCTGAAGCATGCTTTAGGGGCGAAGCTCCTTATAGCGGCACCCGTTCGTCCCTCGTAGCCGTTGTAGTATGTAACAACTATAACATTTTGACCTCCAATGTGGTACTGGTGAGAGATTTCTTCTGTGCGTTGGTGAACAATAAAAATAGTGCTCACTGTACATGCCAATGGCTGCTAATGGGGAATGAGAGACAGGAGCATTCGGCTTTTAGTGAACGCGCACGCTGCGATCCCCATTAGCAACCATTGGCATGTACATTGAGCACTATCTGACAAGAAAGGGTTGTTACATTATACTCGCTGGGCGTAACCTCCTTAGTTTTAGAAAGGTTTAGCGAGCGTTGAGCCGCAGTGCCATCAATACACTGAACTAGTATATACCATGAATGAACTCGAGGTGGTTAAAGGTGGGAAGTAGATGCGAAGCGCGAGCCGTAAGAAAGTAAAAGCCGAATTCTGCTGTCTCTCCTTTCCCATTAGCAGCCATTGGCATGTAAATTGAGCCCTATCTGACAGGGAAAAGTTGCTACGTTATACTCGCTGGGCGTAACCTCCTTGGTTTTAGACAGGTTTAGCGAGCGTTGGGCCGCGGTGCCATGAATACAGTGAACTAGTATATACCATGAACTCGAGGTGGTTAAAGGTGGGAAGTAGACCCGAAGCGCAAGCCGTAAGAAAGTGTGCGTGTGCCACCTCTCGTTTAGTCCTTGGAATGTCCTCTGGATGGCGGTGCTTCTATATGGGGAATATATGAAAAGATGCGAGATGGTGGCACTTGGAGTGTAGTATAGATGGACGAACGGACAGACAGACATGCATGCACGGACGGGCGGATGGACGGACGGAAGCAAGAACGAATGGACGGACGAATGCTTCGCCCCACTCTCCATCGCTCACTCCGTGGATATTATGCCAATTTTTTTTAACCTTGGAACTTCAGTTGCTGTGCTCCATGCCGTGCATGTACGACGCACGGAGGGTTTGAAAATGGCGTTTACCAAGAAGTCTCTCGTGGTGCGTAAATAGAACTTTCCGGGGCTTATTTTTGCCTAGTTTGCTGACGGCACTCTCCAATGAAGTTGCGAAAACTTTTTATGCGTAGTCTCTGTTCTAAATTGCAGTTAACAGTTTCAATTTAATATGCATTCACTTGTTAATTACACAACTAAATTTAGGCAGTGTTTTTATTGATCATTCGAAGTATATATATATATATATATATATATATATATATATATATATATATATATGTGTGTGTGTGTGTGCTTAATTGCACGTTCAAGAAAAATGTCTCAGCATATCCACTCAGTGAATGATGTATGGGGCGAAGTGCTGGAGGTTTTCATCGCTAGACCGTGAATCATCGGCGAATATCGCTCACTACATCATCAAAGATGACAAACACTTTTTATTTGTACAAGAAATATTATTGTCCGTATGGTAACCATACGTCGCTTCTGTTCCCCTTCATTATAACGGCTTTATGGTCTGTGAAGTGATGGATCGGTGATGGGGTGTAGTGGGATGTTTGCAAGCAGGAAGTAGTGGTCATTTCCAAAGGTGGAACTATAGGCGGTCAAGTAACAAACAAGAGATGGATACAGTTGGACAATCTATGGTTCTCTGACGTGCACCTGGATAAAAGTACACGGCCATCTTGCCTTTCATATTGGCTATTTCTCAACAGTATTTGCTTTATGGTCGGTGAAATGGTGGATAGGTGATGGGACGTAGTGGGATGTCTGCAAGGACAAAGTAGTGGGCAGTTGGCAAAGGTAGAACTATATGTGGTCACGTGCGTACGTACATATATAATACATGGGATGGACAGACCCATGCCCTTAGTGCTTCGTTCCTAAACACTTGGACCATCTCCCCGAAGGGAACCTGATGGGATGCAAAGCAGCAGCGTTGCGCACAGGTGGCGTCACGGGTTGAATGGCGCTAACGTGGGTGCTGCGGTGAGTGCTGGAAGATTTGTTTGGAGCAATGGCTAACGTAGGCTTTATAGGTGACAGACTCCTACCCAAGCTTTCCTACGGTCACTAACGTGCTCGAACAGCGACATGCGGGTCTGGGGAAGACAGAGACGACGCCCATTTCGGGCCAGCTCCGACGTCCTGTGTGCAAGGGACACTTAGTGAACCGAGACGCTGAGCATCCGAGCTAAGCCTCTCTGAGGCTCCGCTCCTTCGTCGACATGCACTGCCAGCGATGCCTCCCGTTGTCATGGAAGTAACGGTTGAGGGGCAACACCATCTCTGCTGAAGAGTTCCAGGCCGGCAATTGGACACCAGTTCTCTACAAAGCCTATGCGTCTCGACCAGCCTGTTCACAGAAACCACTTTCGCAACCCAACGCTACCTTCGAGGTGGCCAACCCGAACACCGGGAACATCGCGTGCGTCGAGGCAGCCGCAACTGGCAGAGGCAAGACGCTTGCCCACCTACCACCTGCTACCAAGGAGACGCGCATCATTGTACAACGCAGCAAGCAACTGCCACCACTCCCACCGAACGCTATTCGCGTCGTCGTTCGTCCGCGAGGTCAACTGCGACTCCGAGATGTCCCAACGCCTCGACTCATGAAGGCAGTGCAGGCCGCGCTCCAAATCTCTCTACCTGATGATTTCTGCCTGCGCATACACCCCACCAATAATACATCTACTGCAGCTACAACACACTCCGCAGCAGCTGAGCTCCTAAAGACGCTGACTTCACTCACCATTGGCGGCCATGCTTACCCCTGCGTGGCTTACGTGACACCCCCACCAGGAGCTACAAGAGGAGTCATCTCGAACGTCTTTGACGATGAGACCCCAAATCAGCTGTACGAAGACCTCGTCAGGCGGAAGCCCGAATACTCAATATTCGCAGCCAGATGAATGGGGAAGATGCGCTCCATTCTTATCACCATCGACGCCAATGAGATACCACATTCCATTAAATACATAGGAGCCATTCACTTCTGCACTCCATACCGTGGAAGTCTGTATGCCTGTACGAATTGCAGACTACCGGGTCATCGTCATGACGTATGCCCAAGCCCCAAGACTAATCTTTGCCCATGTTGCGGCATCCAACATCCACCCCAGGAACCTCCTTGCACGCCTAAGTGCATTCTGTGCAAGGGCTCTCATCTTACCGGCACTGTATCATGTAAAGGACGCAACCTTCACCAGCCACTCAGACAAGGTAACCTCAAACGCAGCGACAACTCGTTCCACATGGGGACAACTACCCCCAGTTGTTGCCGGGACCCACTCAGCCCAGCCAACACAAGCAAGCCTGGACCGAGCCGCTTAAACAAGGCTGGGGCCCTCCCCGTTCTTCCTCCAAACACGCACCATCATCAGCGCAGCCACTTCCAGTCTACAAGACGCTCTGGCCAAGTCTCGGGAGGAGGCAGCGGCAGCCAAAGCTGAAGCTCAAGCAGCCCTAGCTGAAGCCGCCGTCCTTCGAGAACACATCGTGAAGCTAGAAGCCCAGATAAATACTCTTGCCACAGGCCGTGCCATTCCAGCTACCCCAACTCCTACTACATCCCAACCTCCTGCGCACAACCCACCCACCGCCTCTAGCATATCTTCCACACCCAGCCACGTCAACGCCGCTTCCTCTTCTGATTCGCTCGAGTTAGATATCGACACTCAACTTCCTCGGCATACAAATCGGGACACAACGCCGCGTCCCTCCACACACAGCTCACTAGCCGATATACCAACCCTGCTTGAGTCTTTCACTGCTCGTTTTGAGGCGAAATTGCAGGGCGGTATCAGTAGCATCAATCAGGAATGCACAACGCTCAAAGATGCGGTAATCCGTGTAACAACAGACAATGCTGCGCTTAAACATGGTTTTGATGCCTTAGCTCAATTATTAACTGACCGCTACAAACAATATTGAATTTGTTCGCAACAATTTGTTCGCAACAGCTGAATTTGTTCGCAACACGCCTTACAAAGCGAGATCTCACCCCTAGTGAACGCAAGAAACACAAAGCAGCTGAAGGGCAAGACAACCCGCTCCCTGACGTCGCTAACGACTGCCAACCCTACGCGGCGGCTACGCCCCTTCTCGATTCTCATGATGGATGCTCCAAACCATAATCTGACGCTCTGGCAGAGGAACTGCCGAGGTTTTGACCAGAAGCGTCACGTTGTCCACCAACTGCTATCTCGCACTGGGGTACCCGATATCCTTGCCCTGCAAGAACCCTCCAATCCACTAACTTTACCTGGCTATACTTCTACTACACCCCCATCCCCTAAACCCTGTTGGGTGGCGTTTCTAATTAATCGCTCAATTACCACCATCTCACACTGTTTAGCAGTCCAAGACATTGATCACCTCCTAATAGAGCTTGTGCTGCAACATGCTAGAGCTAACAGCCTCTTCATCCTGAATCGATACAGACAGCCCTAAGTGCTTACAAGGCGACTTCCAGCGCCTCTTTACGATCGCGAAACGCATAGCCAATAAGTGACCCCTACTCGTCGTGGGAGATTTTAACACCCCACATACAGCCTGGGGTTACCCGCGCGGCACACCAAAAGGACCTCTGGTGTGGTTAGTTGCGCAGCAAGCCGGTATCTTCCTGCTCACCGATTCTGCCTTTCCGACACGCATGGGGAATAGTGCCTGCAAAGATACTACATCAAACCTCACGTTCACACATCACCTCTCTCATGCCACATAGTGCAACACACAAGAGAATTAGGGTAGTGACCATTACATTATCGAAATTCTCTTACATATGCAACTACCCCGCAGTGTTCCCAGAGGATCCACTTTCACCAACTATGATTTTTTCCGCACTTATAGGGCAACGCGTACCCACGCCTCTATCACGGACATCACTGAATGGTCAAAACAACTTCGGAGTGATGTCCGATCCGCAACTCGTCTAGTACGAGAGGACTGCCCAAGCGACACTGTTGACTCCCGTCTTCTACATTTATGGGACGCTAAAGCAAGCCTAGAACGACGCTGGCAAAGTTAGCGTTGGAACCGAACTCTTAGACGTCGCCTCGCCCGCCTGAGCAAAGAGATAGAGACCCATGCAGCCCCTCTTTCACGACAGAACTGGGACAAATTAGATGGAATTGCAACAAATTATATGGAAATATGAGTTTGCCTCAGACTTGGAATTTGTTCAGACACTTAATTGATCCAACGCAGTCAGACTAACCAAAGACACAATCTGACCAAATTCCTACATACTTGCGATAAACCTCCACTAGAACTCTTCCAGGAACTTCGCAATCGGTACTTCCCAACATACCCCGCCGTATTGCATCCCGACTACACAGGTCCTCCTAATGAGCTCCTCGACCAACCCATTATATAAGCCGAAGTTCAAGCCGAACTACAGAAACTAAGCACTTCCTCGGCCCCTGGTCCAGACGGTATTCACAAAAAAGCAGTCCGTAATCTCGACGACCAATCAATTGCCGTCCTTACCGAATACTTTAATGAGTGCTGGCTAAGGGGCACCCTCCACCACAATGAAAAGAGGCCAATGTTGTCTTTATACGCAAACCTGGGAAACCTCTCCTTACGTCTAACCTCAGGCCCATATCCCTCACTTGCGTCGGAAAACTCATGGAACATGCACTCCAAACCAGGCTCTGCCAGTACCTAGAAGACAGTAATCTCTTGCCTATTTGCATGTTTGAATTTCGCCCTGGGCTTTCCATTCAGGACGTTTTCCTGCAACTGAAACACCACATTTTCGACTCTAAACCTGTGATACCAGAGCTATCTTAGGAGTAGATCTAAGAAAGGCATTCGAGAACGTTGCGCACTCAGCTATTCTAGAGAACCTTAGAACCCTGAGAGTCGGCGCGAAGACGTACAACTACGCCTGAGACTTCCCTCAGCCATCGCACAGCAACACTTGCCTTTGGCGATCACAGCCTGCCAGGCATGACGCTTGGCACACGTGGTACGCCCAGGGAGCAGTTCTCTCGCCTATTTTATTTAACATAGCACTTCATCATCTGCCCCAAAAGCTGGGTCAGACCCCCGACATCCACTTCAGCTTCTACGCCGACGACATCACCCTCTGGGCAAACCGCGTAGTGACGCCGAAATAGAACAACACTTACAATTGGCACTAACCACCATCGACACATATAGGTTCGAGAACTTGGCCTTACCTGCTCGCCTTCCTATTCGGAGCTCTTTTTTTACCGACCGAAGCAACATACTTCAGCCATTCCCCCTATGTCTCTCGCGCAAGGTGCCCACCCGATCCCACTTCTCTCGAAAATTCGGGTGCTAGGGCTAGTTCTCTACTCACATGGCACACATGGAGAAGTCATGTTCAGCAGACCACTCGACTGTTTCGTCGCATAGCGAACCGTCGGGCTGGCCTACGCGAGCGAAACATGCTTCGCGTCACCCAGGCTTATATCGTAAGCCGCACCACGTATGCCCTCCCTTACCTACCTCTCCGAAAGAAAGAGAGAGACCGGGTTAACGCGCTTCGACGGAGTTGCACAAGAACGGCTCTGCGCCTTCCCCCAAGCACATCCAATGACAGACTCTTCAAACTTGGTGTACATAATACATTTGAGGAACTCACTGAAGCCACCTATATGGCACAAAGATGTCGTCTGTCTAATTCGGTGGCTGGCCGTGCTCCTTTGTCCCACTTAAACTTAGCCGCAGTTACACACTCACCCGAGGAAGTCCCTCTTCCTTCTAACCTCCACCCTCACCTTAACGTACCCCCCATTCCGAAGAACATGCATCCTGTGCGAGACGACAAACGCAGAAAGGCAAGGGCTCGTGCCCCCCAGAGACAATATGGCGAGGACCAGGATGTGGTCTACGTGGAAGCAGCGGAATATGCGCCAGGATCCTGCATGGCCCTTGCGGTGGCTGACAATCGCTAACTCCGTGCTCAATTGTCACAAATTCCTCCGCAGAGGCAGAAGGGCTCTCCTCTCAGCACTCGCCACCACAATCGTTAGCGACTCGAAATCAGCTATTCTGAACTACGTCAATGGCTTGATATCCCGTACCGCTGCTCGCTTTCTACGCTTCTGGCAGCCTCAGCGTTCCACAACCCTCATCGGACGCCAGCACATGCCGGCCTCCTTGGCAACGACGAGGCTCATTCTGTAGCCCGAAGTCTCACATTCCGGGCGGGCGAAATGAAGCCCCCTCCACAGGTCAAGGAGCGCTTGCTCTATTTTCGTGATATTCTATCGTATTACCGGGATCAACGAAGAATATACACACCCCCAGACTCTTTCCTAAACAATAGCGCAGGCCACACATTGGCGACGCCTACAAACTCGGACTGCTCTATACCCTGTATTACTAAACGCCCGTCACCCGGAGCAGTTCTCCTCTTCGTGCAAACTTTGCGGCAAACCTGGAGACTTCCTTCACATACTCCTCACATGTCCCACCTTCCCACATCCTCCACCTCCGGCTGTGGTGGTGTCATACTGGGAGACCATCATGACCAGCACTTTTGCGCGTACTATCAGTGCCGGATCATCTCGTGCGCCATGAAGAGGATCGCACTTCAAGGGCTTTGCTTTGTAAGGGTGCCTTCTCACCATGAGGGAGCACCCACGTGCCATAAGGGGGCTCGGCCCTCGCGCTTTAAAGTGGCAATAAATGATTCTACCACCACCACCACCCTGTAAGTGACACGTGCAGACATGTTTCAACGCATACGTTAGGTGCACGTCAGGTTTATAGACGATGGATGGATGGATTGCTATGACTGTACCCTTTAGATAGGGCGGCAGCTAACGCCACCTAGCCGTAATCCTTAGGTAAACACAAAGTAGACTTGGCTTTTCTTTTCTTTTCAATAGTGCAGTCGAGGACTGTTACTTTGCAGTGAAGGATTTAATTTTCACTCGTGCCTTAATTGATTGTAGCCACCAGTCAGATAAACTCCTTCTAGTAATTTGTACCCGCTTAGTCTATTTTGGTCCTCCCTGTCCCTAAACCCCAGTGCTCTGAGAAACTCTGCGCCATCATCCTGAACTATAAAATGAAGCCCTTTACAGGACATTATCAAGTGTTTGGCAGTTTCCTCCTCTCTACGCGCACTGCATACTGTCTACCTCTTCGTATTTGGCCAGATAAGTCTTGGTTCGCAATACTCCCGTTCTTGCCTCAAACAGTAGAGAACTACCCCCAGTATTATCATCGTTTCCCTAGCAATTTCGCCCCACCGCGGGGATCTAGTGCCGAAGGTACTCCTATGCTGACCCGCAGGTCGCGGGATCGAATCGCGGCGGTGGTCACTGCATTCCCGATGGAGGCGGAAAAGTTGTAGGCCCGTGTGCTCAGAATTAGATGCACGTTTAAGAACCCCAGGTGGTCGAAATCTCCGTAGCCCTCCACAACGGCGTCTCTCATAATCATAAGCTGGTTTTGGGACGTTGAACCCAACATATCAATCATCCTTGGCAATTTCCTGCTTAAAAGTTAGACAGATTTCTAGTGCTGACTTCTTAATCATGCCAATTCTCCACATGTCTGTCTCCGTTCTCTTCACCTTCTTTTTAACTTATAGTTCTTTTTGGTTTGGCCCCCTGCTATTTTCCAAGTATTTACCTGTCAGTTTTCTGGTTCGCTTCCACCATTTTATATCAACATTCCTCATGGACAAGTAGCTGAAAACCTTCCTAGCCCAACGCTCCTCCCACATTTTTCTCAATCGCTTCTCAAATTTTATCTTGCTGCTAGCTTCCCTACCCTCGAACGATGTCCATCCCATGTCACCCTGTACCCCCTGATTTGGGATATTCCTGTGTGCTCCAAAGCAAGTCCAGCTATACCACGTTAATTTACAATCTTGCTTGAACTTCTGTTTTTATGCACAAGACCACTTTGCCGAACGTCAGACCAGAAACCATGACCCCTTTCCATATTCCTCTCACAACATCATACCTATCATAATTCCACAGTGCCCTATTTCGCATCACCGCTGCATTCCCGTTATCTTTAGTCGTTACGTATATATTGCGTTCCCTTAGGTAGTCGGTCCCATTGCATATCTATACGCCCAGATATTTGTATTTATCTGTCAGCATGACCTCCTGTATCCTAAGCTCATTACCTTCATTATCATTAAAAGTTATGACTGATGATTTTTTTCTTACTGAATCTGAAATCTAACCTATCTCCCTCATTACCGCAGATGTTCATCAATCTCTGCAAATCTTCCTTGATGCCGGCCATTAGCACTATATTACTTGTGTACATCAATGCTGGTAGTGCCTGTTCAATGAGTTTTCCTTGTTTGACGAAAGAGAGGTGGAAGCCAAGTCAACTCCCCTCTAATTTGGCCTCTAATCCTTGTAAGTACATCACGAATAACAATTGTGACAGAGGACACCTTTGTCTAAGCCCCGCTTTACCTATGTGGGCATGGATACCTGTTTTTCTCATTTGATAACTACCTTTATACTTTTATAAATATCCTTTAAAAGGTTGCTGACTCCATCTTCCACACCAAGTGTGTCCAGTTTTCCCCACAAGTCCTCTTGAACCACGCCATCGTGTGCTCCCTTGATGTCCAAAAAGTGTTCCTTTTCTGCTATTTCGATGCACTGCGTCAGTGAGAACAGATTGTCTTCCAACCTCCTGTGTTTCCGAAACCCATTCTGCAGTTCCCCCAGCACCCCCTCATCATCTATCCACGCCTGCAGTCTTTCCTTTATAATCTGCATCGCCAGCCTGTAGACCACTGATGTCACTGTTATAGGACGGTAGTTGTTTATGTCAGCTTTGTCTCCCTTTTCTTTATAGATCATGCTCATCCTGCTAAGTTTGCATCCACCTGCTGCTAAGTTTGCATCCACCATCGATTATTCTTTTGTTCGCTGCCTCTCTCAAAGTCTGCTTAGACTTGGGACCCATTGTCTTTATCAGCATAATTGGGATGCCATCTGGGCCTGTTGATGTATTACTACGAACCCTCTTCTCAACCCTTTCCCACTCTCGTTGTGAAAATGTAGCCACTGCGCCACTTGATCCATTCTTCTCTACTAAGGTGCATAAGACACTTCTTTGTTGAAATTTTCTGCCACCCTGGCTCTTATATATTCAATCTCTTCGGCCCCTTCTAGCCTAACACCTTGAGCTGTAGTTATGAACTCCTGCTCTAGGCTTGGCCCATTTCTTAGGGAGTTAAGATGGTTCCAAAATTTTGCAGCTGCCTTTCCACCCTTTTCATGTACTTCTACCAGCCACTGAGCCCCATTTCTTCTAATATTTTCGTTGATCAGAGGCGATGCTTTCCTTCTGCAGCTTAGAAAGATGTTCCATTTTCTTTCAACATCATCTGTTAGTTCACCCCGCTGCTCAGCATTTCTGTGCTCCCTAGAGGCTTCCTGGTATTTTGCTATGGCTCTCTTAACTTCCTCATCCCACCAACTCTTGGGCTTGTGTCTCCTTTTCGGGGTGACTTGTCACGTGCCTTAGCAAGCTCTAGATCACAGTCTAGTTAGATTCGTGTACGTCTACACTGTTTTATTATCCTCAGTGATTAGTTTATCAATTTGTTTAATAGCTATTTCTATTTGCCTTTCTGAGCGAAAATGCTCCTGTAGTTGCTCATCTTGTCTTCTTCCCACTTTCATTGTTCTTCCAGAACTTTGCTTGATACGTTTGTGATCACTACCCAGATTTCTGCAGCCACATTCATCTATGTGAATTCCCCTGAGCCTATCTACATCCTATGTGACATCAGTGCATACACTCTAAAAAAGAGCGAGTAAAAAGGGTGTCTTTTTGTCCCACAACAATAATCGTCATCTATATTGCGTTCCATCCTTGCGCTATCGCCCCGCGCCCGGTACATTCCGGCCACGATTGACATGCCCATTATCAGGGTTACATTGCATTCTCGATAGGAAAGTGACCAGCGCCAAGTTTTCAAGAAAGGAAGCACACGCAAGCCTCATGGCGATTTATGTTGTGGGACAAAAACACACCCTTCTTACTCGATATTTTTTTAGAGTGTAATCTATCGTCGACTGCAGCCTTCCTACCTCCTATGTCATTTGCCCTTCGCACTTCTCAATACTGTTACAAATGATCAAATCATGCCTTTCACACATATCCATGATCATTTTGCCTGTTGGGTCAGTATACCCTTTATATCTACTATGTGGGCATTCATATCTCCTAGTATAATTATCTCGCACTCTTCTCCTAATTCCTCAGTGTCATTTGTTATACACTCTACCATTGCTTGCTTTTCCTCTCTGGCCTTTGCTCCCGTCCACAAGTACACCAAACCAAAAAGTGTCACCTGCCCAGCTACTTTCTCTTTTCATCATAAATGTTCCGTGCATTCCTTCTTAACTCTTTGCCAACACATACTTTTATGTATGAATGCCCCGATTCAACCCCCACCCCTCTTTTTGCTGCCTTCTGTTCTACTGCAATATTCCTGTATGTAGTCCAGATTGCAATGTGGTTGCTCCATGTCCAGAATATGCGTCTCCACAACTCCATGTACCATCAGCTCCTCCTGCCTGAACTGCTCTTCTATCTCTCCCAACTTCGTACTCGGCTGCTGACCCACAGGTCGTGGGATCGAATCCCGGCTGCGGCGGCTGAATTTCCGATGGAGGCGGAAATGTTGTAGGCCCGTGTGCGCAGATTTGGGTGCACATTAAAGAACCCGAGGTGGTCAAAATTTCTGGAGCCCTCCACTACGGTGTCTCTCATAATCATATGGTGGTTTTGTGACGTTAAACCCCACATATCAATCAAATCTCTTCCCACTTCAACCCATTCCTGCCACCCTGCATGTTAATATAGCCTATGTCTGATGTAGCTCAGCCCTTGTGCTTACGTCAATTTCTTCCACGGACCCCACGTGGCTTGAGTATTGGTGTCTCTTTAGAATCGTCTTTGTCTACACTGTTGGCCTCAGTGCTCTGGGTCCCCTTAAAAAAGCTTTGGCTTGACAACCCATCCTATTGCCGACCCTCCTGCCCGTCGCACCACTGTAATGAATGCCATCTTGTGTAAAGGGGCGAGCGCCTGGCTCATACACGTCTTGGTTCAACTCCATTACGCTGTATCCGAGCTGCCGACTCGGGAAGCTTGGCATAGGCAAAAATCAGATGTATGCACTAAGGGACAAAGAAGGCAAAATAACTACCAACATGGATAGGATAGTTAAAATAGAGGAGGAGTTTTACAGACATCTGTACAGTAGCCGGAACAACCACGACCTTAATACTATAAGAACTAGCAGTAACCCAGATGACACCCTACCAGTAATGATAGAAGAAGTCAGAAAAGCTTTGGAGAGAATGCAAAGAGGCAATGCTGCTGGTGATGATCAGGTAACATCAGATCTGCTGAAAGATGAAGGACAGATTGTGCTAGAAAAACTAACCACCCTGTTTACGAGGTGTCTCCTGACGGGAAGAATACCAGAGTCTTGGAAGAATGCTAACATCATCTAAATACATAAGAAAGGAGATGACAAGGACTTGAAGAATTACAGGTCGATAAGCTTGCTCTCTGTAGTATACAAGCTATTTACAAAGGTAATTGCTAACAGAGTAAAGAAAACATTAGAATTCAAACAACCAAAGGAACAAGCAGGATTTCGAACAGGCTATACTCAACAATCGACCACATTCATACTATCAATCAGGTAATAGAGAAATGCTCAGAATATAGCCAACCACTATACATAGCCTTCATTGATTACTAGAAAGCGTTTGATTCAGTAGAAATATCAGCAATCATGCAGACACTGCGGAATCAGGGCGTCGATGAAGCATATATAAACATCCCGGAAGGAATCTACAGGGGATCAAATGCTACCATAGTGCTTCATAAAGAAAGCAACAGAATACCAATCAAGAAGGGTGTAAGGCAGGGGGACACAATTTCCCCAATGCTGTTTACCGCGTGCTTACAGGAGGTTTTCAGAAGCCTAGAATGGGAACAACTAGGGATAAGAGTTAATGGAGAGTACCTTAGTAACCTGCGCCTCGCCAATGACATATCATTGCTGAGTAACTCAGCTAGGGGACGAATTGCAACTCACGATTTTGGAGTTAGACAAGGAGAGCAGAAAGGTGGGTCTTAAAATTAATCCGCAGAAAATGAAAGTAATGTACAACAACCTCGGAAAAGAGCAGCGCTTCGATATAGGTAATAGTGCACTTCAAGTTGTAAAAGACTATGTCTACTTATGGCAGGTAATAACCACGGAGCCAAACCACGAGATTGAACTAACTAGAAGATTAAGAATGAGGTGGAGGACATTTGGCAAGCACTCTCAAATTATGACAGGTGGATTGCCACTATCCCTCAAGAGGAAGGTATATAACAGCTGTATCTTGCCGGTACTTAGCTATGGAGCAGAAACCTGGAGACTTACAAAGAGGGTTCAGCTTAAATTAAGGACGACGCAGCGAGCAATGGAAAGAAAAATGGTAGGTGTAACCTTAAGAAACAAGAAGAGAGCACAGTGGATTAGGGAAAAAACGGGGGTTAAGGATATCATAGCTGAAATCAAGAAGAGGAAATAGACATGGGCCGATCATGTAGCGCGTAGACAGGATAACCGCTGGTCATTAAGGGTAACTGACTGGATTCCCAGAGAAGGCAAGCGGGTTAGGGGGAGACAGAAGGTTAGGTGGGCAGATGAGATTAAGAAGTTTGCGGGTATAAATTGGCAGCAGCAAGCACAGGACCGAGTTAACTGGCGGATCATGGGAGATGCCTTTGTCCTGCAGTGGACGTAGTCAGGCTGCTGCTGCTGATTATTATTATTATTATTATTATTATTATTATTATTATTATTATTATTATTATTATTATTATGAGCCCTAATCACACAGTTGGCCTGCACTACCCTCCTTTCAATCACACGAGACTGCCCCCAGACCTCTGGGAGTGTGCATGTGACCATATGCACAGTCCCAGAGGCGTCTCGGAGTTTACGCATTCCACCTTCTAACTGTCCCTGAAGGCACGGAGTCTTTCCTTTCAGCACTTCATTAAGACCAGCATGAATAATGACGAGACTTTCGTCCTCCATGCTATCCTCTACAACCTCCTGAGCTTTGGCCAGTTCATCTGCCACGCACTTCCCTGACTGGACCTCCACCTTCACTCTCCCATCTACCTTCACTCTCGTGAAGACGTGTCACTAACGTCTGCAATTTTCGTTTCGCCCGCGCGCCCCATCGTCCAGGAAGGGTGATTTTGTGTTGGGAGGACGACGTCTGGCGACTAACGACGAAGCGGCGGCGCCGCTGTGTCTTCCCTACACTTGTGCCGAAAGGAGGAACATGCGTTCGAGGAAAAAGAAATGGCCTCGAGAGGAGACGGGACGTCCCGAAAGAGTTTTAACTGCTTCGAATTCGGCAGTTGACGTGCAAACAGCAAGAAGCGTGGTCGTTGGTGTCGCTAGTGTCGCGTAGGCGGCGAGTATGGGGTGTCCCCCGCAACGTATTGAGACGGCTGCAACACCGTGCACCCTCATCTACTAAGCTGGCCAGATCTTCAGCGGCACCCGTCAACTGCCCTACGTGTACCGCGAGCTGGCCTGGTCTGTATGGAACTTTTTATTGTGATTTTTTTCAACTGTTCATTTATTATTACCAGCTTTTCAATAATTGCAGTTGTGTGCGCTGCGTCGCACGTAGAAATTCCGAAGCGCGAGCATGATCCTTTCGTATTTACATTTTTGTATCTCCTTTTCTTTTCATCATGTTATTATTTTATTGACATTTCGCGTATTTGTGTTTTGTCTGTACCTGTCGCAGTGGGCTATTGCCCTTGTTTCAATTAAATGCTTGCTTGTGCTTAATCAAATGTCCGTGTCTGCTGTCGGTCAGGCTCATACACCATCACATGTGCAACCCCGCTTGGGTCGACCGACCTACAAATAAATTTGAAATGTACCACTTCGAGGCCTTTCGGGTGGTGTTTTCTGGCGTTATAAAGTGGGAAAAACAGGTATCCAATTCCACAGAGATCAAACGGGGACTTAGGCAAGGGTGTCCTCTGTCACCTTTGTTATTCATGACGTACCTACAAGGATTAGAGGCCGAATTAGAGGGAAGTGGACTTGGCTTCAACCTCTTTTTCGTCAAACAAGGAAAATGCATTGAACAGGCACTACCAGCATAGATGTACGCAGATGATATAGTACTAATGGCCGACAACAAGGAAGATTTGCAGAGATTGATGGACATCTGCAGTAATGAGGGAGATAGGTTAGATTTCTCATTCAGCAAGAAAAAATCATCAGTCATAACTTTTAATGATAATGAAGGTAATGAGCTTAGGATACAGGCGGTCACGCTAACAGATAAATACAAATATCTAGACGTATGGATAAGCAATGGGACCGAGTATCTGAGAGAACACGAAATATACGTGACGACTAAAGGTAACAGCAATGCAGCAGTCATGAAAAATAGGGCACTGTGGAATTCCAATAGGTATGATGTTGTGAGAGGAATATGGAAGGGGTCATGGTTCCTGGGCTGACGTTTGGCAATGCGGTCTTGTGCATAAAATTATAAGTTCAAGCAAGATTAGGAATTGGGTAGGCTTGCTTTAGGAGCTCACTGCAATACCCCAAATCAGGAAGTACAGGGTGATATGGAATGGACATCATTCGAGGGCAGGGAAGCTAGCAGCAAGATAAAATTCGAGAAGCGATTGAGAGAAATGGTGGAGGAGCGTTGGGCTACAAACGTGTTCAGCTATTTGCACATGAAGAATGTCGAGATGAAATGGAGGAAGCGAACGAGAAAATTGATGGGTAAATACTTAGAAAACAGCAGGAAGTCAAATCAAAAAGAACTATAGGTTAAGAAGAAGGTGAAGGAAACGGAGACCAACATGTGGAGAATTGACATGATTAAGAAGTCGGCACTACAGATCTATCAAGCTTTTAAGCAGAAAATTGCCAAGAAAAAGATCTACGATAATACTCGTGGTATTTCTCTACTGTTTGAGGCCAGGACTGTAGTATTGCGAACCAAGAGTTATCGGGCCAAATACGAAGGGGTAGGCACAGTATGCAGTGTATGTGGAGAGGAGAAGGAAAGTGCCGAACACTTGATAAAGTTCTGTAAAGGGATCTCACCCTATAGTTCAGGGTGATGGCGCAGATTTTTTTTTATAGCACTGGGGTTTAGGGACAGGGAGGGCGAAATAAACTTTAAGCGTGTAGAAATAACTAGAAGGAGGTTATCTCATTGGTGGCTACAAGACACGAGTGAACATTAAATCCTCCACTGCAAAGTACCAGTCCTCAACTTCACTATTTAAAGGAAAAAAAAAGATATATTTCGTTTTTGGTTCACTAGGTATTACGGCTAGGTGACGTTAGCTGCCGCCCGATCTAAAGGGTACAGCCATATCACTCCATCCAATGCATCCATCCATCAAACTTCATGGTCGAAAGGTAGTATATAGGTGTTTTGTGGTCGAAAAGGCTGCCGCGCTATTGGCGAAGCTTGCATGTGGCAAGAAAAAAAATGGTTTTGCGCTTTTAAACAACTTCGTGCTCATTTAGGAATGTCGGGCGAAGGTTTACGTGAGGCAAAGTCAATGTTTGGGCGTTTATATTCTTAAAATGGTTTTTTTTTTTTGCTGTGGACTTGCGCCGCCCGTATTAGAGCACCTATATTTGCGATGCATCTGCAAGAGATGCGGATGTGCTGGAAACTTGTTGTACTTTGAAGTTTGCAGACGGTATAGTATGGAGGGAACTGTGCAAAAAAAAAAAAATCGGTCCGACCAACATGCGAAGTCAGGAGAGTGGTGCGTTCTACGCTCACAGGTTACACTCGATGAAAAAGGTTGCGTTTTCTTTCTTTTCATGAAACTAGCGCTGCTTTTCCTTGTAACGCCGTTTAAAGAATCCTTCCGTCGAGCCGCGGAAGCAGGGAGAAGAGTGCAGGCGGTCGCCATGCGTTAACCACGTGGTACTCGCTCGCTGGATTCCGTGCCGACCGGTTGTGCCCTCGCGATCTCCGACGTCAGCGTAGCTCTGGCCGACTGGGCTCGCCCTACGTCATCTCCCGACGCCGACCGCCGACGACAGTGTAGCTATGACCGACTGGACTTGCTCTCCGCCATCTCCTGATGCCGACAAGAGCTCTCGCAAGTGGTGCCCCGTCCTCGGACTCCAGTGACCGTGTTTCAATCCTTCCTATCTCTCCTATCCCCTCGATATGACATCGCTCTCTGGCTTACCACCTCACGCCTCTTTCTCTCTCTCTACACTTTTATTCCTATCCTTTTAATACCTCCTCACCCCCATCCCTTGTGAGCTACTGTTGAGGTGTCGCTCGCTGAAGCAGACAGTTACGGGGCTCACTTTTCTCTTCCTTTCTCTCTTAGAACCACTTTGTGTGTTAACCACTGCTCGTTTTGGCCCCTTGTGGTCGCCTATTCGCACTGTGAATATTGCGGTGTTCAATGAATACGTTGGGCAATGTAAGAGCGAACACCGAAATGTTTTGCTTGTTAAAGAAATCCGCAACACGCGTTCAGAGTTGGATGTACCTGGTATGAAACACATGCGGTATCGCATAGCAGTGACGATTTGCACATTTTCTTTCTTTAGTAGCTCACCTTGGTGAATATTTAGTGTTCATTAGGAAGACGCCGAGTATGCTACATGTGCGACCCTTTGATTTGGATGCAGTGGAGAATACAGTATATGAACACGGCACTGATATGATATTGCCATTGTGCTACCAAAACAATCAAAATTTAGATAACGAATAAGGAGACGATGACAACTCAGGCACTTTCTTTGTGAAAGACGTGGGCTGTATATGTAGGTCGGCTGATCGAAGCCTTCGTCATTATTCCGGCAAATTTATTTCTCACGTAAGGCTTACTTCAATGACGTGAACAGGGCACTCGGTTATCTAAGAGCTTAAGTCGGTTGGCCACCTCACAAATATCCGTACGCGATATAGCAGTAAAATTATGAGTCAGGATAGGAGAGCAATACGATTTAACGATGATAATTAGCCCAGTTTCTCCCCAAAGAAGCCTCCAGAAAGAAGCAATACTTGAAAATCGACCATAAAGAGAAAAACCAAAAGTTATACTGCCACAAATTGACACCTCCTTACAGTTGCCTATCAGCAAAATGCAACAGTTGTCAGGATTTTCTTTGTAAATTGAGCCAAAATAAATGCAGTAACATAAAGGATACTTTCCCTTAATTCAGCCAGAATATTTTGGCGGTGATTGTTGCTCGTACGCAAAAAAAAAGACATATGCGCACGCTGGAATCTTGTGCACTCTGCTGGATGCTATGAGCGTCCCCTTTATGACGGAGCTGTGACATGTGTGCCACCAGGCTGCCAAGAAAAAAAAATCTTTATGTTGGCCTAATGCCTTATATATATCGTTCGATTAAATTGATCTCGTTATGACAAGGAAAATATAAGTTTGTGTTCCATCTATTTGCCTCTTCAGGCAGAATGACCTCATTTTCCCACTATTTCAGTCCTTTATCTATACTTTTCTGCCATCAATACTTTAACAATTTCTTGCTTGCTTCTATCGCGGACGTGTTCAGCTTTCTATGTTTCCTGAAACCCAAAGCCTCAGGTAGGCTTGTACCCACACGTATACCTGGCTGGATATCGGCGAATTCATTCAGAACCAAATTTGAAAGCTCGATATGCTTGTGTTGTTTGATAGCCCTGCATGCGGGGCCACCTCTGGCTGATTATTAGTAGCGAGCGTAGCCTAGAAGATATTTTAATGCGACTGTTGAACATATGCATGTGCGTACAGCACTTGTACATTTATTTAACGCAATTTCGTATCATTTAGCTTAATGAACAAGTTACACCACAGTCACCTTGTATCCGCATGCTTCAGATAACATCGATTGTCATGATACGTGGGATCTGCCGAATTTTTTTTATTGCTTGATTCAGCTCCAGACCTACAAATCTCTGTGTTGTGTCCACAGTCCTTTCTGCCTCCTGCATGAGATACTGTGTGGGGATGTTACCTTATAAAATATTTGTTGTAATAATTCATTTCTATATTTGCTGTTGGACAAGTGCTGCTTTCAAATAAAAATGGCCACATCAAGCTCAGATTTATACACGTTGCACATGTCCGTTTATTTATCTGCATCTACCATAGCAACCATTTGAATGAGCTGACGTCTTGCATTTGTGTATTAAAAAGTAGAATAAATCGAAGTATGTTATTTGGCGACATCAGCACATACGTCTGACAAAGTAGCAAATACAGAATCCTTTTTTAGCTTTTGAAAAATGGAAAGAAGATAAACGTGAGCCCCGTAGCTGTCTCTCAGGGGGAGGACACCTAAACAGTAGCTCACGAGGGATGGGGGTAAGGAGGGATTAAAGGGACAGGAATTAAAGGTATAGAGATAGAGAGAGGAGCAGGGAGAGATAGAGGTGCAGGTACAGCCACATATGGAAGTAAGAAGAAGATATATGAAAGATGGACACGGCCGCAGAAGTCCGAGGACGGGACACCACTAAGCGAGAGCTCTTGTGGGCGTCAGGAGATGGCGTAGGACCAAGCCAGTCGGCCAGAGCTGCGCTGTCGTCGGAGATCGCGAGGGCACAACCGGTTGGCACGGAATCCAGCGAGCGAGTCTCTAGTGCGTCGTGAGTGTCAACTCTTCCTTTATTTATAAGGTGCTGGCTTTCTCGAACAGTGCCAGTCGCCGACCAAGTTCTGCAGAAACGCAGTCGATGAGCGCGGCGCCGCAGCAAACTTTTCCTGCTCCTCCAAACCACTTAGAGTTACTGCATATGCTGCCTTTAGGTAGCCTAAAGGTATACCATATACAGTAACTCTAAGCCACTTAGCTCCCAGCGCCCCCTGTTCTTTCCGTGTGCCGCGCCTCAGAAGTTGAGCGGTGGCCGTGCCACTCAGCCTCTGTAGTACACTCTAACCACGCTGTTCGCACGTTGACGGTTGTCTCCAGTCAAATGAGCCGTCCAAGTGGTTGCAGCCGCCATTACTATACTACAGATGCGTATCTTCATCTAGACCATAGTAGCGTATTTCAAAAATGCGAAAAAAATTAAATTTATAGCTGTGAAACAATTATGTTACCTTTTCTTGTACACTTCCTTGAAATTTATCCGTAAGAATGAATTTTTAGCTAGAATATTGCACCATAGACGGCCTTAATGTGCCATCTGCACTGCAATTACGCCGAAATTAAAGAGCCCCATACAAGCTGGCAATAGTTAACCTTTGGCATAAATATGGATGTGAAAAGCACAGTTTGATTTTGGTAGGAAGGACATGATTATTGTGGTATAAAGCGTGAGGCAGCTAAGCATACGTGGTTAAATGAATATCCCACAGCAACTTTTCATTAAATCAAACACACAGGGTTTTGATAGCAGGCACAATATTTATGTTTTCGGATTCATATCCTAAAGATTGAGAGAATGGCACAGTTTTACCTTTGGGACAAAAAAATCATTCGAATCATTCATCAAAATTCGAAGAATCATTGATGCGGTCGTTGCGCGCTTGCACCAAAAAATGTCTAAGACATGTCTTAAAGTGGACGTTATGAACTTGATTAGCAGAACTGTCTCTGGCTATGGAATACCTCTAAAAAAAGTCTAACAAGCTGTATGCAAGTGCATTTGACGCGGAAACCTTACATTTTGAAAATGTATAAATTAGGTCTTCTTGTAGACCAAGACGTCTACCCGCGTTTCTATACTCGTTCGGAGGCACCCTTTTGTTGTTTTGTTGATAGGGTGCCTCACGAACAACAACTAAAAAAAAGCCCATGCCATCATTCACTGAGTGATTGATGGCGTGGGTGAAGCTAGCTACGTTGAAGCCGCCTGTGTAAAGGACAGACAGATGTACGACGCAGGAGATCATGTATTGGGCTGTCATATACTTGCTTGATGTAACATAAAGACAGTTTTCTATGGGTAGTCGCGGGCTGCTAACAAAATGTGCTCGGGCAGCGTTCTTTGGCAACATTGCGCGTTCACCGAGAGAGAGAGAAACAACTTTTATTGAAACGGCAAGTGTTAGAGGAGTTGACTCCCCTCCCTTAGATGGCAGCTAAGAGTCCTTGGGCCCTAGCGGCATCTTCGGCTTGCCTGATGACCTGTAGTTGGTCCTCGATGCTTGAGCTTAGCAGCGCGGTCTCCCACTGCTCCGTATTCATGTATGTGTTTGGCCCCTTCACGATGTTGGGGCAAGCCCAGATAATGTGTTTGAGGTCCGCCCGCTGATTGCAGTGTTACATCTGTCTGAGTAGAGGTCCGGGTAACAATGATTATAAGCGATTGGGTTTGGGAACGTGTTTGTTTGTAATAGGCGCCACGCTGTCGCCTGCTGCTTATTTAATGAGGAGTGTGGTGGCGGGTAATGCTGCCTCCCTAATCTGTAGTGCTTGGTAATTTCGTTGTAACTGAACATGCGGTCTCTCTCCGCACGCGGGCTCCGCGTCATTCCTGCCCCTGCTCGGCTCGCTAACTCTCGAGCTAGGGTGTGTGCGGTTTCATTGCCCGGGAGGGAGGAGTGGGCGGGCGTCCATATAACATAAACGTCGCGCTCTCCGCGAAAGTTGTTTAAGATTCTTAACGCCTCTTTCGAGACCCTTCCGTTAGCGAAGTTATGAATCGCGGTTTTAGAATCACTGATTACGACGCTGGCCCTTGTGGACGCAAGCGTCAGCGCTATGGCCGTTTCTTCAGCGATTTCCGAATTTCCTGTTTTAATGGTGCCGCTAGCAAGCAGGTGGCCCGCTTGATTTGAAGCGACTATTGCCATGTGTCGACCGTCTGTATATTCGGCTGCATCTACATATACCACGTCCGCGTCATGTTGAAACTTCTTGTGCAGTGCTCTCGCTCTTGCATTCCTCCGCTCCCGGTGATGTTCGGGGTGCATGTTTCTGGGTAATGGAGGTATTATGATGCGCTCTCTGGTTTCTTTTGGGATATCGTATTTATTGCCGCTTTGGCCAGCGTACGTTATTGCAAGTTTCTGCAGGATGTGTCTTCCCGTGTTGCTTTGCGCGAGTCGTTCATATTGCGCTATCATATGAGCCTCAATAAGTTCGTCTAGCGTGTTATGCATTCCTAATGCTTCGAACTTTTCGTTAGACGTGGTGATCGGTAATCCGAGGGCTTGCTTATATGCTTTTTTAATTATGCATTCTATCTTTTGTTTTTCCGCCACTTGCAACTTGAGGTATGGGGTCACATACACTATGCGGCTGACGACGAAGGCTTGGATGAGCTGCACTAAGTTGTGTTCTTTCACGCCGTAGTTTTTGTTGGCGATTCTTCGAATCATTCGAATGGTTTGTTGGGTGTTGTTATTCAGGAACTTTATTGCTTCCCCGTTATGTCCGTTCTCGGATATTCGGAGTCCCAGAACTCTTATGTGTTGTACCTGATGTATTGGGTATCCTCCTGCTAAGATTGTGATGTTGTGTCGTTCGTGAATGCGCTTGCGACCTCTGCTTGTAGGTCTGTAGAGTAATAACTCCGATTTTTGAGGAGAGCATTTTAGGCCATTGTTCTCCACGTATCGCTCTACCGTATTTACTGCTTGTTGTAAAATCTCTTCTATGTGACCGTCGCTCCCGCCCGTCACCCATAGGGTGATGTCATCCGCATAGATACTGTGCTGAAGCCCTTCGACGCGTTCCAGCTCTGAGGGTAAACCAAGCATCGCCACGTTGAATAGGAAAGGGGAAAGCACCGAACCTTGTGGTGTTCCCTTGTTGCCTAGAACGAATTCTTCGGATTCCGCTTCCCCGGCCATGATTGTAGCTTTACGGTTGGTGAGAAAATCTTTTATGTAATCGTACACTCTCCGACCTACGTGTAGGTTTTGCAAGTTGCGCAATATGGCCTCGTGGGTGACGTTATCAAATGCCTTCTGCAGGTCAAGGCCCAGAATGGCTTTTGTATCCAGGGTGTGCGTTTCGGCGTCTATGATTTGATTCTTTAGCTGCAACATGACGTCTTGCGTCGAGAGTCTTGGTCGAAAGCCGATCATGGTGTGTGGGTATAGCTCGTTGTCGTCCATGTATCTGACGAGACGCGTTAAAATTACTTTTTCCATGAGCTTTCCAATGCAGGACGTCAATGAAATGGGCCTGAGATTTCCGAAGAGCGGCTTTTTGCCCGGCTTGGGTATTAATATGATTTTGGCGGTTTCCATTGCTGGGGTATGGCGCCCTTCTCCCAGCATTCGTTTATGTACTTTGTGAGAGCAGTGACGGATTCGTCATCTAAGTTGCGAAGTGTTTTATTTGTTATACCGTCGGGACCCGGGGCGGACTTGGGATTGAGTCGTCCGAGTTCGTATCGAATCTCTGCCTCTGTTATGGAGGCGTCGAGGTCGACGTTATCCTTCCCTTCGTACTCTGGGAGTCGTGCCTTTGTGGCATCTCCTACGTATGTCTGGCGTAGCTCGCGTAAGAGCTCTGCTTCTGTACCTGCGTAGCTGTGTAGTATCCGTTGCAGGTTTTGTCTTTGTGTTGTTTTCGTGCCTTCTGGATCAAGGAGGCCTCGGAGAATGTTCCAAGTTTTGGACATTCCGAACTGCCTGTTCATTAAAGTGCACATGCCTGCCCACTGCTGCTGGGACAGCCTATTTGCGTAGTCTTCTATGTCTCTGTCGAGCGCGACGATTCTCTTTCTTAGACGCCGGTTGTGCTTTTGACCTTTCCAGCGCTCTTGCAGGCTGCGTTTTGCCTCCCACATGTGTAAGAGCTTGCTGTCCATTTCTTCCATTCCTGCCTCTTCGGGAACATGTTTGGTGGCTTTCTGCACGCTACGCTGGAGTGTGTCTATCCACTTCTGTATATCTTCGATGGTCTCTGTAGCATCGTCCTCTCTTATCTTACGAAAGGTGTCCCACTCGGTTAACATTATTTTTCTACCTTTCTTTTTACGCGGACCTGCTTGTAGAATTGTGCATACAATGTAGTGATCGCTGCCTAGATTTACGTTAGTGTTGGTCCAATGAGGGTTGGATATATTCTTTATGAATGTAAGGTCCGGCGTGGTGTCTCTACTGACGCTGTTCCCCATTCTGGTAGGGTCTTGTGGGTTAGTTATTAGCGTGAGCTCCTCGTGCTGCGCGTCGTTCCACAGGTTGCGGCCTTTAACGTTTTCGATGGTGTAACCCCAGGCGGCGTGTGGTGCGTTAAAGTCGCCCACGACGATCAGTGCTTGTCTGCCCGCTACGTTTAGCACTTTGCGGAAAAGCGAGCCAAACTTTAGCTTTTGTCGTGGTGGACTGTACACGTTCAGCACAAACAAGCTTCCCTCCTTTTTTCGAGACGGGAGAATTTCTAGTAGGACGTGGTCTATGTTGCGTACGCCAGTATCGTGTTCTACAGCCGTTATATTACGATGTATCAGTGTGGTTACTGTTGCTTTTTTCAGCTAAAGTGCTATATGATTTGTATCTATATATCTATATATCTATATATCTATATATCTATATATCTATCTAAAGTGCTATATGATTTGTAAAGTGCTATATGATTTGCGTATTTTTAGCGTAATTTCGGCCTGTGCTGCTGGCCGCGGCTGCTCGTGTTTCGAGGTTTTCTGGTGATGCAAGTATTGCGATAATCACTCGCAGCTTGGGCGCGGCGTGGTGCGAGAATGCGGTCTGTGATCCGTAAATAATTTGCCATCGATGGTTAAAATGTTCTATTTCCCGATGAAGGCAGAAAAAAGCGCCTGCCATTGGAGAGATCCGGTGAGATTCCCACAAAATAATAGCAAGTGGATTTTGTCTGCTCACGCCATAAAAGGCAAGTGAAGCTCAACGTTCACATTGATGGCACAGGGGCAAAATGCTTTAGTCGAAGGTGCCCGATTATAATGACAATGATGGACCGCCGTCGTCTTGTCATGTTCGCTGGCGTCGCTATTTATGTGGGTGACTCCTGAGACTGGATTCGCTTTGGTGTGACTCATATTGCCTGTCTTGTTGCCGCTAATTGCACATCGCCGCGTTCTAGTTATAATTTATCCTTCTGTGTGTTACTTGGCTGCTGAGACGTACGCCGTAGCGGAGGTCACGGGATCGAATCCCGGAGCCCTCCACTACAGCGTCTCTCAGAATCATATGGTGATTTTGGGACGTTAAACCTTACATATCGACGAATTAATGAATCAATCAATCAATTGTTTGCGTGAACGTGAAGGGTAATCCTGAAAGTTTGGTTTATGAATGGTGCGCTAGTGAGTGAGCCGTAGCAGCTCGTGTGACTCAGAACCTGACGTCAGCACATAATGAGCACACTTTATTGCTTCTCAGTCGCACTGAATACATCTAACCGCGATCTAGTGACTCCGATATCCGGGACCAAGGCATCATGATGCTTTGGTGCCGGCCCAGTGAAGACTCCCGATAATTCGAATGCGTCCATGTCCACAATAGTTAATGTGAACTGGGACTCGGGAGCTACTGGTTTTTCATTGACTTTCTCAGAATTCGGCCGAGTGAACACTATGTGTGTTTTGCCCCGCCGCGGTGGTTCTAGTGGCTAAGGTACTCGGCTGCTAACCCGCAGGTCGCGGCATTTAATCCCGTCTGCGGGCGGCTGCATTTTCGATGCAGGCGAAAATGCCGTAGGCCCGTGTGCGCTCAGATTTGGGTGCCCGTTAAAGAACCCCAGGGGGCCGAAATTCCGGAGTCCCCCACTACGGCGTCTTTCATAATCACACGGTGATTTTAGGACGTTAAACCCCATATATATGTCTATCTAAAACCTGCGCAAGCGTGTACGTTCACTACAGATTGGTGTGACGTCACTGCTATTTCGTCGCCCTTCCAGCTACGACAGTTCTGGACGCGCTTGCGATGGGCTTTCGTCACGAGAATGATCGTTTGGGTACACTTTGGAGGTGAATTAAAATATGTTCTATACGTTTGCTGGGTCTGATCGGTCGTGTGGAGTGTCTTAGCACAGAGAAGCAACCCACAAGAGGCTTGTTTCAGCCTCGAAATTTGATGGGACCGCCCCTTTGAATAGCGTCGCATATTTTGACATAAACGCTCGCTGCCCGTCGAATGAATGCATGTCGGTGCTTGTTTCTGGTATATCGCTGACTGATCCATGAATTCTATTCACTGTTAGAACTCCGTGGACATAATTTACGAAATCATCTGCCAAAAACGTACAGTGGCACTAAGCCATAACGCGTCCAGAGATCACACCTTAGGTTTCTGCCGCAGCGCAAATTGGCGCGACTGGTCTCTTTGTAGCGGGTACTCGCTAAATCACACCGCTTAATCCGAACAGTTTTGCAGTCCCCGTAGAGTTCGAATGAATAGATCTGTTATCATGAAACAGAGAAGCAGTGAGTTACAATAGACATTAAAACAACTCGTCGCCACCACATGGGGCGGTAACGGTATATATCCACGTCGTATTCGTGCCCGACGTATAGTAACCACTGCTTGGGTAGAGAAGTACAAGAGTGGCTTCATCAAAGCCAGCCCATCGGACCTCCCGTTGAGCCGAGAGGTAGGCGTCAGTGGCAGCTATAGCGGAAGTTAGGCTTATCCGAATAAAGCGTGATCTTTTCTTCATTCGTGCATGGTTGTATGGCAAACCGAAACAAAAATGAATCGGAGCAATCAGCTGCTCCTGACATCCGAGAATTCGGCTTAACCAAGTTCGCTATTAAAGATATTACTGAGTATGCGGCTGATGTTTGTTTGGACTTTGACCTCTTCAGCAACAGACGCTTTCTTCAGAAAATAACATTCCATGTGAACTGTTGGCGCGAAGGTAGAAGGTACAGCAGTGATAGTGAATATCTGCGAGCAGAACATAGATGAGATTGGGGTTAAATGTGCTTAATTACTTGTGTCGTTCTTTCTTTGATAGTTAGAAAAGAACTTCATACTCATGCTCTTCTAGTTTATATACGGTGTTCCCTAATTTCGCTGAATATTGTGCACAATCATCTTATCCCGAGAGCACAGCCCTGTAAATGGTATTTTACAAATGTGTTATTGACAATGCATGTAAATCGGCAATGTTCTGCCATAGCAACATATGGTAAATTTAGCACGACTGCCTTGATGATTATTTTTCGATTGAATCTCTCCAAAAAGTCACTTTTTGTCAATTTCGCAAAGATTTTTCTCTATAATTGTTTGTTTATGGACTTTTAAAATACTCTTAGCAGATAGTATACGTCAACTGATAAAAATAAACAAAAGTGGCTGGAACGTTGCTGCAGTTAAAAAAAAAAGCCATAACTAACGTGTTTTCCTGCTTCTTTGCTAAGCCTATTTAGGCCTGGAAGTAGTATATGGTTTTCAGTTGTGACGCCACGTGAAAGAACAATGAAAAAAATAATGCTTTAAAACCAAATGTGTCACCATTCTCAGTTGAAGGTTGCATACGCATGGTTTCTTCCCGCCGAACTTTCCCCTTTCGCCGGCACACTATAAGGGTGGTCACGCGACCACACAATTTTTTTTTTGAACAAAAGTACTTCACTAAAATCACTCTCACATAGTTACCTTCCAGCTCATTTTTTTTCAGCAGAATTGCAGGTATAGCTGAATTTTGGGCTGGGATGTTTTACTTGAAATGACCCTTCTGTGTTTGGCATTACGTGGCAGTGTTCGCGTCAATGTTGGTGACGTCTCACTTTGTTTTGTGTAACCTGCTCAAGTTTGATTTTGCAGTGTCACCCCCGTATTCCAGAACGTCCCTTCACTCAACGCTTCACCTTCACTTGAGAAATCAGATTGGAGTGCCGTCTTTGGGCACGGCAAGCCACTGCATATCGGCAAATATTTGCTCTGATTCTTGAGAAGCGCAGCGTCATTTTCAACTGAGCGGGTGGCGCAGTGCTCAGCTCTGTCAAGTGAAGCAAGAAAGTCGAGCGGAGGGGCGCTTGTGAATACGGGGGTAATTTTCTTTATTCAAGTGTGTTCTCTCTTGTTGTGATGCGCAATGGATCCGCGCATTGAGTGGGAGCTTATCGAGAGATTAACATTGTTAAGCTTAGCGATCACGCGCTTGCGAGTAATACCATTAATTGCGAGTTATTGATAAGTGTTTGGTGTTCTGGGAGTAGTTGGCGACAGAATTGAGTTATTTTCATCAACCTCTAGTGGTTCCCAATCTGCGTATGTCACAATCGAGAATCGCAAGCTGGATTGTGAAGAAATTGTGATTAGTTTTTAACTGTGTCGCACTCTGACAAAGGTGCGTCCTCGTTGTGTGTTCCTTCTGAGATACGTTGCTCGTGATGATATATTGTTAGCTTGGCTCAATTTCGAGGAAATAATTTTCATTTCTGCTTGTCTGGCGATTTGATCAGCATTTGAGTGGCGCTTGCTTTGGCCAGAATGGTTTGACTTTTTGCTCGGCCCCGTTGTTTCAGGAAACCGCTGAGCCGTGAAGGTCCCTGCAGATGGAAAGAGTAGACCAGGCAGAGTTGACAATGGTCAACCAGCATCCTATCATCCGAGTTGGGCTTGACAGCTCAAACTCTGGATGCATCGTCTTGTCCGGGGGGGGGGATGCTGTTGTGCCAGAGCTCTCCCCCCCTCATGGTTAAGCACCTGCGACCGCTCGCTCAAGGAACCACCATCCTAGAGTTGAGCACTTCGCAAACCCATCTGCAATCTGCATGGTATTGGGCCAAATTCTCCCCAACCCCCCCCCCACACCCCTCTCTCCCTTGGGTTCAAACAATTGCAAACTTACACCTGCCTGCCTGGCGATGAGTTCGTCCCGCTCATCCCTCTCGGCTGCGCACGCCACCTAACCACGCGCACGGCAACTGATTTGCCCACGTCACCTGACCAGCATGCCTGATATACGACCATGCTGTTCTTTTGTTAGGGGACTCGTCCCAACCGACTTGGTTATGCTGGTTGGCTTTGTTGCTAAAACCTGCTATAAACGTTGCTGCTTGTTTTGTTTTACAAAAACGTTTGCTTTGCTTCTGGTCGAAAAGTCTGACTTCGACCAACGATGGCCACGTTGCCATTGCGGTAGGATACTGCGAGAAAACCCCATTCGTAACAACGCTTGTGCTTTTCTCCTGCTATCCATCTTGCAGCGCGATTCGGGGCATGCCATAGTGTGAACATAACATATTAATTCTATGGGGCACGCTACAAGCTTAGGTGGTAAAGCCCGCCCATGGTGATGATGGCTAGTTTTCTGTTAACGCCAAATTGGCGAGGTTCAACTGCTCCGCTGTTTAAATTGCCGTCCAAGCATCACGTACAGATGACTGAAATCCGACACGAGGTGGTGCCCTTCTGTTTGTCTTTTGTTGCAGCTTTCCATTTCTTTACCATTAAATTTACGAGAAGTGCGTTTCAAAGGTTTCTATTTTGTGACGTTAGCTTAAATGATATTGAGGACACGTAAATGATTTTGTGGCTAACAGTTCTTGTGGGGGTAGGTTCAATTTATATAGCTACACAATCTGACAAAAATTAAGAGGAAACTAGTGCAAGTGCAGAGATCCGTCGAACTGACCTATGTTAGCACGCTTACAATTCAGTGTTCGTTGTCAAAAAAATTAACATTTATGTCTATGCGTAACTTGGAACTTCTCTACCTTTTGGTGTTCGAAGGGACGGCTTTCAGCTCTCCCATAGCAGAGTACCGAGTACTCTAAATCGTTTACCACTTTTTCTAAACACACTCCGACATCACTTCGTAAATATGCACGGATATCTTTCTTCCTTGGGACGGCGTTAAGCTCTCCCATAGTACAGTACCCGGTACTCTTAATCGTCACCCCCTTTTTCTAATCCCCCCCCCAACTCCGACAGGTAGTCTAGTGTAGACGGTTAATGGTTTCGGTGATCCTCTTTTTTGGGGATGGCTTTACGCTCTCCCATAGGAGAGTACATGGTACTCTAAATCGTTACCCACTTTTTCTAACCCCCCCCCCCCAACTCCGACTACATTGGACCAGCAGTGTATATGTGCTATGTGGGACCACTTAAAATCTCGCTGGCGCCTCTTAGCTCAACAGGCAGGAAAAGCGCCCAACGCTCGCCTCACGGCGAAGATGAATGAGATTCTCCGACACATTCAAACTATTGAAAGAGGTGGGTCAACTGCGTTCGCTGTGCACGAATACCTTGAAGCACAAAAATTAAATATCAAAATCTTCTAAAGCAGAGGTCCCAGGCTACAAGGCTCGCAAGAGAAATGCACTTATCGACAGATGAAATCGAAAACTTGACATATGCGCAAAGAAACCACGATCGTCGATGCCAGCCCCGCTACATCGATGAGGCGCTGAAAGAGGATGGTGTTAATGACCCGGACGAAGTTAAAAAACGTTTTCCGAGATTACTTTGCAAAAAATGTTTACTGCAGACCATGACGCACAGGCCCGACGAGTTTACTGCCAAACTCTCAGCCTTTTGCGAAGGTTTGCCATCGCTAGGCTGGGAAGACCATTTAGTATTATATGCAGAAAAATGATAAAGTATGGTACGCCCTAAAATAAATGAATACGTCCACGTCACCAGGCCTAGACGGAATACTCCTGGGATTTTATCTGCGTCTCTTTGATATCTTGGGAGATGCGATCACTGATCTCGTGAATATTTTGTCGCGTGATGGCCAAAAACCGCAGTCCTTCTGCGAAGGAAGGGTGATTCTATTACTGAAAGATGGTATGGAGCTGTCAGATTCTAAATCATGGAGGCCCATTATCCTTCTAAACACAGACTATAAGTTAGTAGCCACGCTGCTATCACGGCGTCTGCGGCCTTTCTTGGAAGAAATTGCGCCCCCCCCCCCATTTGCGGTCATGTGCAGTACCAGGACATTCCGTCTTCGCATTTCTTACAATCATCAGAGACCTCTTCGCATATGCCAAAGAAAAACAGATCTCAGGAGTATACATTTCTCTTGATGAGGTCAAAGCATTTGATAGAGTTGAACATGGGTATCTTGTCACTATTTTGCGCATCTTTGGCCTCACAGAGCAGTATGTGCGACTGGTAGAAATACTTTATCAGGATCCATCAAGCTGTCTTTATTTAAACAATGAAGTGACCAGAAGCTTCGCAATTCAAAAAGGGGTGAGGCAAAGCTGTCCGTTATCTCCGGTATTATTCATTTTGTCTCTAGGAGCCTTTGATTAGAAAGGTTGCAAACTGCGAGTGCATAGAGGGTTTCCCGATGCCAGGCAAGAAAACATTCAAAATTGTCGCATACGCCGATAATATTTCGGTATTTTTTCGTAACTTGTCTAGCTATAGTACATTCCTTGACATTTATGCTGAGTATGCCTATCTGTCTGGTGCTCTATTAAACACCACAAAATGTGATGCATTGCGCTTTGGAGGCTTCAGAGAACTATTTCCAAGAGACTTAGAATACACAGTAAAAATTTTTACACCCTTATGGGTGTAAAAAGGGTGTTTTGCAGATTAACACCCTTTTTGAATGAATGTAACACCCTTTTCTTTGCTGGTACACCCTCAGAGAAGGGTGTAACTGGCAAAAGGGTGTTACTATGCCGTTCGTGAGGGTGTTGAAGAACAGAAGGGTGTACACATGGAATAAAAATTGTTCCGTTTAACGTCCCAAAGTTGTCATATAATCATTAGAGACGCTGTACCGAAGGGCTCCGAAAAGTTGAACCACCTGGGGTTACTTAAGGTGCACCTAAGCCTGACTACACAGGTCTCGCACTCTTTCTCGTCCATTAAAATTGTGGCCGCCGTGAACTGCCTGGATTCGATCCTGCGACTTGCGGGTCAACAGTTCAGCACCATAAGCACCAGACCACCGGCGCTGGAGTGCACGTGCAAGAATCGAGCTGCATCCATGCTTGCAAATAAAATACCACGCATAGCGCAAGGAATGCATGCCTTTCCTAGGATAACAATGTCGTAAGGATGAAAAAAAATCAAGGAAATGATTGAGGCATTGACAAATTTTGCAGAACACTAAGAATAATTGAGAAAATGTAAAAGAGACTAACCTCTCCTCGCACTGTATGATTCGACATGCTTTGCCGCTTTATATCGTCCACATTATATGTGAATAAATTAATGGGCTACTGTCACGATCTACGGAGAGCACATAATCATGTGTAGAAGCAATTGAGAAAAAAAGCTTGAATTTATTACAAAAAACCCTTGCTCCGTCAAAAGCCGTTCGAGTGCAAGTTGTTTTCACAAGATTATCGAAGACGAGACGTGCTTGGTCGAAAAAGAAAACAATGCACTACCTTCTGCAACCATGCGGGAGCACGGGAAGTGGTTCTTTAGGTGAAGAAATAAAGGTCAGAGAATGGCACGGTCAGTGCACGCAGCGCCTTTGCGAAGCGAAGGGGAGAAGGGTACGAGAGGAGGGAGAGACACGCCTCTCGCCCCCCCATATATATATATATATATATATATATATATATATATATATATATATATATATATATATATATATATATATATATATTGTGGGACACTGCGACCCACGCCGTAAAATTTGTATTTGCTATCTGTTTGACATCCCCTCGGGGGGGGGGGGTGTATGAGGTGATCAGCAGGGGGCACTGCAACCCCCGTCGAGTTAAAAAACTTACGTCGAGTTACAGCACCCCCTCTCTATTTCTCTATGTACCTATAGGGATTTACATTGACCCCTAAGTGACCAAGGGCCGCCCCCGTCCCCCTTCCCCCGTGGTGGGCACGCCTATGCATAGGCACCCTCAATCATTGCAATAAAATTTTGTGTGTAATTGTGTGCGTCAACAATAGTACATTTCGAATTCAAGAACCTGAGTGTTTTAGGCGATTATTACCGCTGTTGTTCATTTGTTAAAAATGCATTGTACCTGCAAGCGTTTCAAACTTCGCGCGCTAAAGTCACGTTAATTTCGTTTTTTTGTCAAGATAAAATTATTTTGCCCCCTTCGTTTTTATGCTATATATATATTCGTTTACTTTTTGTACTTAAACGCATTATTAAAACATTTTTTTGCGCCTTTGTACGTCTGCGAAGCTGTAACCGGAGCTGTAATACATGTTTGGGCGTGCTAAGTGCTTGCTCGCTGGTCGGGCGCTGCAGCTTGTCGGTTCTGCATCGTTTTTTTCTCGTTTTTTGAGGTGTGCTTGCGCGCTGCGTTCGCGTTTTGTGTTCTGCCGGTGCTGCCTATTACGCAGATGAACTCTACTCAAGCGAGGACGTGTGGCGTCGCATTTTGGAACACTCGCCAGGTACGTACCACATTCCTGCTGTCGGCGCTTTGTCAACACCGAGAGCGTGATAACGACGCCATGCTACGTTTTTCGTTACATGTGGGCGATAAGTGAAGTTTTTTAACGTAGCGAACCTGTTTGTGTGTGTCATTTCATCAGGATGAAGGCGTTTTTGTAGGAAGTCAAGCGTGGGCGAGCTTTTTCTTTCGATTCAAGCATGCTTCGGTGTGTGAAGCACATGGCGCGTGCGTGCGCAGTGGGAATTCGGCGGCGGATTTGTGCGAGTTGTGACGGCGCTCGCCTCTGTCGGCAGTGGTGTTGGCAGGGAGCCCTGCTCGCGATGGACCAATATTTTGGTTAAATAATTGTTGGGCGAAGACGGCGTTTGTTAGCTGTAAGCGTTGATTACGCCTAGGGCGCGTATGTTTGGATCTCTTAACTTGAGATTTTTTTTTTTTTTTGCATGCCTGTTCATATTGTGTGCTACACGAGTCAACGGGTTCATATGTTGTACGTCCAAAGCAGTTTGAAAAGTTTCATATGTTGTACGCCCTTTTTTCAAACTGCTATCGGAAATTGCTGCGGGTAGCCGAACGTATGCCGGTGTATGCATCCACGCCGGCACGCATCTTTGAACTACCGTGTTACTCGAGTTCGCGTGCTGCATGCTGCCTCGTCTTAGGTACGGCTCGCAAGGCTTGCACGTATGTACGCTTAGGTGTTTATGCAGCCCGTTTAGTCAAATCTGAGCTTACGTTATACACTCGCAACATAGGTTGTCTGATGCGTTCGGAACCCATGAATTTTGAGCCGTTCGTTAAACTTGAACTGTATTTCCGAACAAAATTTTCATGGCTTATTGGGGCCGAATAACTGTAGCTTAACTGTGCGAGCCCTAATTCGATCAGTAGTTCATGCGGTAGAGCACATTTTATTTTATTCAGCTTGTTTTCGCTATGCTTAGATTTCATTAATTTGTGGTGGTTTATTAAATATTGTATGTGCCTCGCCCAAACTTTGTGTTCAAACTTTGCTAAGCAATTTTACTTGTACGAACAGTAAGAACAGTTTAGACCATCACTTCCAATGGCATTTAATAACAGATTACAAGCTTATGCCGATCTGGTCAGAAACACACATGAAAACATTGAAAAACCACACACTGGCCACGAATAAAAGCACAGTTTTTGTCACTTGTGAATAGGGCTTTTGTGTATGGGCCAAAACGTCATGCTTTCAATTAAGGTCAGCATGTTGTTTTGTCTTCACATCAGATGACAAACTTCAGTAAATTCTATAGGCATGCGCTACAGTTATAGAAGGGATCTGTGGTGTTTGGAGAAACGAATATATCATTTAACGCTCAAAACTTGCAATAATGTTATACATCATAGTATGCATACATAAGGCATGCACATGTTGCTGTGAAAATGGAAAATTGGACAGTATGTTCATCTGACAATCATGAATATAGACTGCATGTTTCCAAGCTGTTGGCATTGACGCAATTACACAACTTCAGAAATCAGTCTCGTCAAACGTTTATTGTGTATTGCTAAATCGTGACCAATGCCTTCCAGTATTCTTGTTACTAGAGATCATTGCAGAAGCTTGCATGCTTAATTTGGATGGTATTTAGCTCAAGATGGGTGCATTGCATTAGCACTTCCACATTTTTTCCCATTATTTATTAGACAGCCTGTAATGAGGGGTATGTTAGGGATGAGTGAGGGGCAATGCCTTTTTAGCCACCTGGAATCATTGAATTAACCGCCATAATTTAGCAGTTGACAATAGTAATTTAGTGAAACCAATTTTCTATGTTATCTGCATAATCGTCCTAATGTAGGCAGCCGAAAGAAAGTTACATTAGTTGTGTTCAAACTAAAATTCGTAATATAACTTTATGTGTTACCTCCAATGGATACTTGATCAAAGCGTATATCGTCATGTACGCACTGCCCTATTAATGAATTGGCATGTATACGCACTATGCCAGAGCGCTATTCAATTATATTTTGTGACACATCTGTTATGTGAAAAATGCTTATTCTTTCGTAAGGTTGCAGCTATGTTCGCCAAAAACATTGAGGATGTTTTTGTTGTAGCATGTCTGGTTTTCGTACATCCTACTCTTTTAAAACAAAACGTTCCAGATCATTCTAAATTGAGTTCCAAATTTTGCTTCGTTAACAGACACATCAATAAATTGTTTTTTTGTTTCTCTCGCAGTCTATACATGCTCTTCGTAGGAAGAGAGTGTGGGAGACGTCTGGACTAGCCCATCATCAAGGCTGGCTCGTGGAAAATTTGACTGCTGGTGCACATCAGTGGCGCATGGCTTCTGTTTCTTCTGAAAAGCAAGCTGCAGGGAGCCACCTGGTAGCTGTATTCAAGGAGCACAAAGGTTGAGGGTGTTCAAAGTTAACCCTTTTGTTTTTCCTTAAAAAAGAGAAGTCAGTGCTGTAAGTTATGTATGTAAAACCACCTCTGCTGATAGCTATGTATCCAGGAGGATGCAATGTAAGACAATAATTATCACTGTGTGGTGCCATTAACTTTTATTAATCAACTTAATAGTGACCACAGCAGGAGATCATGTATGTGTTTAATATTTGAGCCAGTCACATTTCTACATATTATCACTTGTAAGAATTCTAGCATGCCTGTGCTCAGATATCCTGCTGGAAATTTAGTTGCGGCTTGCATTATTATGTGTGCAGGACAGTGAGCACTAGCACAGACTCTGATTTCATGCATTTAATCTGACCGTCGGTGGAAGGCATGGGCAAACATTAAAATGGTTACTCTTGCTATTCGCTGGCGATAGCAAGAACCGACTGCTCGTTCCGCTATGGAGTGATATTTTGCTGAACCTCACTGCCTTGCATGCGTAATTATGAAAAGCAAAATTAAACTTTCAAACGGGATATCTAGGAGCATAAACATAATCAAAAAAGTTTTCCAAGTGGGACTGTGTAGAAACACGACTGCCTCCAACTTTTTAATGCAAGCATACCTGCTTATTTGCGTTACTAAAATTTCAATATTTTTGGTTGATAGGCCAGATGACAGCATTATTTTATTACTTTGTGTCGCCCTGGACACAATCTGCCAAGGTGTTTTTCTGTTCCTAAGGCTAAAATTCAATGTAACTAGGCAATGCATTTAAGAATGTGTCAGTGCTGCTTACTGAGTTCTTTATTGGATATTTTGTTTTTTCCAAGATCTACTGAGTGTGTTGCTTGCCAGACTTGCATGTCATGTTAATTGATGCCTTATGTGCAATTGGCCATTTAGAAACACTTTTTGTGTTGTGATAAAAAGTAGCACATTAATGATTTTATCTTCAGTGTAACCTTCACTGAATATTCTATTTTAATATATTTTTGTCACTGTAGTTATTTCATTGCCTTTGGGAAGTTCAATTCATAAGTACAATCAAGTGTTTTCCCACTGTCATACTTCATCGTACCTAACTTTGCCAATACCAAACCATGTCGGATATTTTACTGTGATACATACTCATGTTTAACATTGTTAATGATAACTGATAGAAGGCATACTAAAGTATTGTAACGTGAGTCCTTGGATCGGAGGGTTGAATGGTGAACTTTTTCAACTACATAGTAATATCTGCTTGCTTTATTTCATGTCAAGTGTAATGAGAATAATATTTACCGAGGTTAACGTGTTAAAACCACGATATAATTATCAGGGACACTGGAGTAGAGGGTTTCAGATATTTGACCACCTGGGGTTCTTTAAATCCATCCACGTCCAAGCAGACAGGTGTCATGCATTTTCTCTTTAATCGAAATTGCAGCCACCACAGCCATGGTTTGATTTTGTGGCCTTCAGTTTAGCAGTCAAGGGTTACTTGAAGCGTATATTAGTTGTGGGCTGTGGTCTTGCTTCCATGATGCATCTTAAGTACAGCATTTTGGTGCCAACCAGGCATCTCTACAAGTGCACTGGTGGTGCGTTTTTGCATTCATAATTTACTGCAATATTTAACTATTTTATCAAGATGCATTTCTGAGCAGCTCTACGAAGTGTGTGCTGGTGCTTACTACATTCCTAATTTTTTGCAAGAGGTAATGATTGTTGCATGTATTCTGAGTTAGATATGAGGTTCCGAATTTTCCTTCTTTTATACTCTGTAAGAGTGTAAAGCCGAACAATCACTCTGATATACTTTGCATATTGTACATCAGATGGCTAAATTGTGTGTGGAGAGCTTATATAAACAGCCCATAGTGTTTCCAATGCCTTGAAAACTGCCTTAGGATCAGAAAAAACTGTTGTGAAGAGTGGGATAGTCTGGGTGAACAGTGGAAGTTCCTCAGATAGGCTGGTTGATGTTTCGATAGGAGGACTTATGTTCGTCAAAAGTGCCTTTTCTTCTCATCCTTGGCATGTTAGCTTTAAAGGGGTTAGTAGAGACGTCATCTCCTGGTGGTGGTGCGTGTCTTTGTTGGCAATTGCCGCCGGAAAAAAAAAACTAGAAAGCAAACAAGTGCAGTCCTCACTTCATTTCAAGTTGGCTGGTAGCAATTCACAATGTTCTCGGAGGGTAGAGAAAAAAATGGAAGCAAAAAAGAGGAAACACGCAAAGTAGGAGCGGTGTGCTGCCGCTACAGACACGAAAAAGCAAAGAGCTTGAAAGTTCGAAGCCAGCAGACGGTCCCCGCTTTTGGCCATCACAAAGGGTTGCCGACGATAAAGGCCTATGCTGTTCTCGAACATGTATGAATGGGACTCATAAGAAAGCGGTTAAAAAAAGCGCAAAAGAGAAGCAGGCGGCTACCTTTAAATGCTAAGATTTCAAAGGTAAGCGACACCAGATGTGTTCGGAAGAGAATGTGTTTAATTGGGAAAGTCATTGGTTAAAATATGCTTTCACTATCCCCGTAGGTGGCCCGCTCAACAGAATTGCCTCAAGAATTTGGCGGCATGTTGGCAGAGAAATAGAGAAATTCAGAATGCAAAGGAAATAAGCATCAACGAGAGAAAGGCAGAAAGAAAGAAAAAAATTAAAAAAGGCGGGTTGGAGGTAGATGACACGCTAGCGTTAACAGACGAGGAAAGGAAAAAGAGACGCAGAGAAATTTGTGGCTTGGCAATGACTTAATGGTGCACGGTAGTAGTGTTTTCTGAAGCGACAAAAGAAGAAAGAAAGCTGTGGTTGAAAGGTTCTGGCAAATAAAAACTTCGTAGTTGTGTGTGTACAGACACATATATATCTATATTTATAATTTGAAAAATTTCGAGAGAACATCAATAGTACACTTGTAGTCTAGGAGCGATTCCATGTAATACCGGTTATGTCTATTTGAAGGTTGAACCTTTCTCATTTCTAAATGCTCTCGTAATTATGCTATGGCTTTCAGTGATTCCGAATGGTGACGTGCTACATTGATTCGTGATCGGTGTAGGGGCTTACATTTGTGTATCAAATATCATTCCATGTATTTCCTCTCTCATGGTGAGCAGAAATTTGTAGAACACAAAGCTTTGCTTGGTCGAAATTGTGGCCCTGTTGGTTGAAGTGACTGGCTACTGCTTTTGGTAAATTGTGTTTTGTGTCTGCACAGTGGCCGTTCAGTCTTACGTGAATTGGCTGCCCAGTTTTGCCTATATATTGTCTGCAGGTGGCGCACTTAAGACAGTATATTAGGTTGTTCGAAGTGCAGATGAAGATCGATGGGACCTTGTGAATGTAGTCTAATTCTGTGCTTTTTAAGTTGTTAGCCAGCTATATATTTTTACAGGTGGAGCATCTGGGCCAGCCACAGGGACCAGACGTCCTAGTGTTTGCTTTAAGTTTTGCGGGAATTAGCAATGCGTGGCACGTGGCATTTGCAACGCTAACTTAAAGACATGCTTGTTCACGCAAACTTAGACTAGGACGTCTGATCCCTGTGGCCGGCCCAGGTGCTCACCCTGCAAATATATACAGCCGGCTACCAACATAAAAAGCACAGCATTTGACTACATTCACAAGGTCACATAGAGCTTCACCTGCACTTTTAAACAACCTAATATACTTTTCTGAGTGTGCCAGCTGTAGAAAACAATATATAGGCGAAAGTGGGCCGCCAATTCACGTAAGACTGAACGGCCACCGTGCAGACACAAAGCACAATTTACCGAAAGTAGTAGCCGGTCACTTCTACCAACAGGACCACACTTTCTAAAAAACAAAGCTTTATGTTCTACAAAATAATTTCCGGTCACCACGAGAGAATAAATACATGAAATCATATATTATACACAAATTTATGTCCCTACACCCATCAGGAATCAATGTTCCACGTGGTAATTTGGAATCGCTGAAAGCCATTGCATAATTGCGGCCATATTTAGGCACTAGAAACGTTCAACCTTCAAATAGACATAACTGGTATTACATGGAATCACTCCTAACCTACATATTGTAATAATAATATTCACTCTAAAGTTTTAAAACTTTAATTATAGATATACTTGTGTCTATATACACACAACTACGAAGTTTTTATTTTCCAGAACCTTTCAACCACAGCTTCCTTTCCTCTTTTGTCGCTTCAAAAACACTCCTACCGTGCACCATTAAGTCATTGCCAAGCCACAAATTTCTCTGCGTCTTTTTTTCCTTTCCTCGTTTGTTAACGCTAGCGTGTCGCCTATCACCAATCCGCCTTTTTTTTCATTTTTTCTTTTCTTTTGTGTTTCTCTCGTAGTTGCTTATTCCCTTTGCATTCCGAACTTGCCTATTTCTCTGCCAACATGCCGCCAAATTCTTGAGGCAATTCCGTTGAGCGGGACACCTATGGGGATAGTGAAAGCATATTTTAACCAATGACCTTCCCCAATAAACACGTGGTCTTACAAACACATATGGTGTCGCTTACCTTTGAAATCTTGGCATTTAAAAGTAGCCGCCTGCTTCTCTCTTGCGCCTTTTTGTAACCTCTTTCTTATGAGTCCCATTCATAGATGTTCGAGAACAGCATAGGCCAATCAGCAACCCTTCGTGATGGCCAAACGCGGGGACAGTCTGCTGGCTTCGAACTTTCAACCTCTTTGCTTTTTTCGTGTCTGTAGCGGCCACCCATTGGCAGCACACCGCTCCTACTTTGGGTGTTTCCTTTTTTTTTCTTTTTTTCTCCACCCTCTGAGAACATTCTGAATCACTACCACCCAACTTGAAATGAAGCAAGGACTGCACTCCTCTGCTTTATAGTTTTTTTTTTCAGGCTACGATTGCCAACAGGGACACATGGCACCACCAGGAGATGACGTCTTTACTAACCCCCTTGAAACTAATATGCCAAGGATGAGAAGGCTAGGCACCTTTGACGAAGATAGCTTCTCCTATCGAAACTTTGGTCAGCCTATCTGAGGCATTTCCACCTGTCGGCTCTCATTTTGATTTTGTTATGAAGAGTGTGTTTTTGAAAAATGGATGCTGTCTCTACCTAGAAAGATGCTGAAAAATAAAACTTGAAATTTTAATATGTCCTGAAGCTTCATGGTGTGAAGGCTGATCTGTTAATCGTCTTTCTTCAGCCACTCACCTTACCTGTTCGAATATTGGTGGCAAGCTGCTCTAACTGTAGTATGTATGAAATATAATAAATGTGTTTGCTTTCAGTTGAGAGAAAACCTGTGTTGTGGTACATGTATTTGACATTTATCTTACGCCAATATATGTCTACTTTTAGGAAGTGGGAAAAGATATTTATCAATAAGTGGAAACAATGTCTATCAAAGCAGCTCTGTTATTTTTGTATCATCAGAAAGTTTGAAATGAACTAGGTGAGGCTGAACTCGCATGGTTTCACGATACCAAGTGCAACTGCAAATTAAGTTGCTGAAATATGTATATGTCTGCATCCTGCATGAGACGTGTGCACTGTTACGGGTAATAATGTTTTCAATATAATGTGTTTGTGTGTCTACACAAACGTATGCATACCAAGCACCCTTGCTGTATCGACTCAATGAGCCACCAATTGATATACCCGAGAGGTTTATGCTATTTAACACTAAATATTTGTATTTAATTGTATAACTATAAAAGGCAGTCTAAATTTCTATAGTCGGCTTTACAAAGAAGGCTTTGAGGAATATCATTGCATTTCAGTAAGCTTGCTTATACACACGCACACACACACACACACACATATATATATATAATGAGATCAAACAGACAATATTGCCAAGGAAAGTATAGGGGAAGTTATAAGTTCGAATTGTAATGTAAATGTGAAGAAAGAAATGTGGGTGAAAAGATAACTTGCCATGAACAGGAACCGAACCTGCGACCTTCGAATAACGCGTTACTCAAAGGTTGCACACCCTTTCAACACCCTCTTAGAAGGGTGTTGAACACCCTAACATTTTGCTGAACACCCTTCGTGTAAGGTGTTCAGCTAACACCCTTTCAGTAGGGTGTATCTGAAAACACCCATAGGGTGTTGCTCTGGCGACAAGCCAGTTTACACCCTTAAGGGTGTAAAAAAATTTACTGTGTACGTTCAAGCTGTTAAGGTGTTAGGCGTTTACTTCGAGGAAGTATATGTCTCAAAAAAGACCTGGGATGACGTGCTTAGGAGATCTACCGATGTCATAGCAGCAGCCAGAGGAGACGCTCTCGGTGCCGACCAGTGCGGACGCGCGAAGATCAGCTCCTGCTTTCAAGAATGCTTTCCTGTGGTACTCACGAATTTGTCGCCGAGTTTTTACTCTCATCGTGTGCCTAAGTTCTCAAGAAATCAGCAGATACCACTTTTGTGCCGGTGAGTGGACTTTTAAACCGTTTTTTGGGACATTTTTACACGGCAACGCCACCGGGGGATTTAGGCCTAACCAAGGAGGCGATTGTCGCCAATGCGCCGGCCCGGCGCCAACGCGACTCAACGCTCTGCGCGTTCCAGTATCTGCAACTGAGAATGGAATACCAAGTAGATGGAGAGGACATCTCTCCAGAGGATTGCACGGAAGAAATGGGTTGGAAGGAAGCCGAAACGAGGCACTCAAGGAATAAGCAAGCCGCGGTTAGCGTTCCTGCTGCCAAGGATTCGACCGAGGCCGGCGTTGCGGGAGACGCTCGAGCCTGTCGTAGTAGGTATGACACCAAGCATACAATCGTGCGAGCTGGACGCATGCCGCCACTACCTAATGACTTCAGCAAAATTGTGCTACGACCACGTGGAGGATTAAATATCTCGAGAATTGGCACTGGAGCCGTGGCAGACGCGATAGTACTGGCGGCCGGCGTCAAAGAGGAAGAGGCCATGCAGGACATCATCTGTTCCAACTTGCAGCAGAACATTATGGTGGCAAGCACTCCGGACCAAGACAGAGCTTCAAGATACCTCAAGGTCAAGCAAATTGACATTGGAGGCAAAGTTTTCGAGGTTAGCGCGTACGCCGCGGCACCCCACGACACTTGTAAAGGAGTGATTCGCGGGATCCCCGTAAGCGATACTCAGGACATTTTGACCCGAAAGATTGTGAACGCGAACAACCCGCTCGCGCTGCTGGCGAAGAGAATCAAGGACACCGGGACAATCATCATAGCGTTCGAAGGACACAAGGTGCCCAGATTCGTGAGATATGGACCTTCACTTTTGCAGTACTCCCTTTATCGCAAGAACATCGATATTTGTTACGTCTGTGGAAAGCTGGGACATCGGTCTGACGTCTGTCCAAACCCAGCTGAAACAATCTGCAGAGGCTGCGAGATCAAGAACCCAGATAGCCTGCACCAGTGCAATCCAAGATGCAGGCTGTGCGACGGTCACCATCCCACGGCAGACAAGGAGTGCAAGAACAGGTTCTTAGTGCCATACGTCGTCAGACGCAGACGTCGGGAAAGATCGCGAGCAGCCGCAGAAGCCCGGGACGCATCAATCACATCGAGTCCAGACATCAATGACAAGCAGCTTATTCCAGCCTACGGGACCCAGAGCATCCCGACTACACAAGAACAGGAAAGGCGGCACCACTCCAGGGGGAGGTCGCGTTCCAGAAGAGGTTCTAGACCCAAGGCCCGCTCCCAATCACGGGGGCGCTCGAGTTCTCAAGGTCACCATCAGGGTCGGGATCAGCCTGGGCGGCACCCGAATGGCCAGCTGCCTGGCGTTCAGTTCGAGATCACGGCTTCACACCCGGGAAGGACGCCTGCAGTTACTTCGAAAGGCAGCTGGGCTGAGCGAGTGCGCAACGGGGCGGCAGAGGTGATGACAGGTAAGCTGCCAGAGCATGATAGAATTGCACAGCTAGAGCAAGAAAACGCGAGACTTACAAAATCGAATGAGAGTCTATCAGCTGAGTTAAAGGAAATAAAAATTCTTCTCACTAAGTTAACCAGCGCGCAGTCTTCACAGCCAATGCCTCAGCCAGTTGATGTCCCTGTGGCTGAAAACGTGGGGGACTCGAGAACCGCGAAAAAGAGGGCAGTCATGGCAGAACACGTGGAAGCCAACCAAACGACCATGTCAGATATGAAAGAGGTGTTTGACACGCTCAGCAAAGTTGTAGCCAATCTTAGCGAGCAGATGGGTAGGCTACAATCAAGCATGGCGGCACTGGAAGAGCATATGACTTTGCGCATTACAAAGCTCGAAGCAGATCTGCACAACACAGCAAGGCCTCCTCATGCACCAAGCTCACCCCTTCGGCCACCAATACTAGTGGTACCAAACCTGTCGACAGGTGGAGCATCAGGCTCTGGCCGCCCATGTAATAACCATGATGACAGCGCTACGTGAAGCATTTCGTATCTCGCAATGGAACTGTAGAGGTTACCTTAAAAAGAAGGCAACCCTGCAGCAGTATATCAGGAGCAGCGAAGAAAAGCCTCATATTATATTATTACAAGAGACCCTTTCACCGCAAGCAACGTTGCCTGGATTCCGGCCTGTAATAGGGGATACTGAAGGGAGGGGAGTCTGCACCTTCGTATGCAACAAACTAACGCACGTAACCCACGACCTCAAGATAGAAGCAGGCCGGTTGGAACACGTCTTGGTAGAGATCGTGCCGGGTACCAGCAACCGTCAGAGCATTTTCATTCTGAATATATACAGCAGTCCAAAGGAACAAAAGCAAGGGTTCAAGACGGTTCTAAAGAAAGCTGTTAATATCGCCGGGAAATGTCCACTCGTCATAGCAGGTGATTTCAACGCCCCTCATCATACATGGGGTTACAAGTACAACACTGGGAAAGGAAATAGAATTTGGCAAAGTGCCAGTGAACTTGATCTCACCCTAATCACAGACCCCAGCCTACCAACAAGGCTTGGTAAATCTTGCTGCAGGGATTCCACCCCGGACCTTACATTTGTAAGGAACATCAAGAAGGCCCAGTGGATGAACCTTGCTGTAGACCTAGGGAGTGACCACTGCATTCTTGCCACTACCTTCTCCGTGGAGCGTAAAAAGCAGACAGAATTTCATTTCACAGACTGGGATAAGTTCAGGAAGATAAGGATGGAAAGGAAACAAGATGGCCACAGACAAGGCTTGGAGCAGTGGGTCAAACAGATTAAAGATGACATCAAATCCGTCTCCTCCACCATTACCTCAGATTTTCCGGTTGAAAGAATGGATAGCCGGCTCGCTCATCTTCTTGATGCAAAGCAAGCACTACTGAACCGTTGGAAGGGTCAGCGCCTGAACCGAAGACTGAGGAAGAAGATAGCTGAGGTAAACAGATCAGTCGAGGAACATTGTCGCGCACTATCGAGGCAGCAATGGGACGAAATCTGCAACTCCGTCGATGGTCAGATGCGCAATGGCAAGACATGGAATATGTTAAAGCATCTCCTCAACGAAAACACCACAAAAACAAATCAAAAGCATGTTATCGCTCGAATTTTGCATAAAGAGATAGGGCGCACTACAGAACAGCAAGTTGTCCAGCAGCTCGTGCATAAGTACCTCCCAATCAAAAGAGGATTGGCACCACCAAGTAGACAGTACCAGGGCACGCCAAATCCAGGTCTTGAGGGCGACTTTAACATCGAGGAGATCAGAAGAGCCTTGCATGATCTCAACGGCAGGTCGGCCCCTGGCCCGGACGGTATATCAAACAAGGCCCTGCGTAACCTTGATGACGATTCAATTGAAACCCTGAGGGATATGATCAATTCAGCATGGAAAGAAGGCAGGGTGCCAGAGCAGTGGAAGCTGGCCAGCACGATCCTTATTCCTAAGCCAGGAAAGCCCCCTAACTTGGACAACATGAGGCCAATATCCTTGACATCATGTATCGGCAAGGTCGCAGAACATGCCATACTGCACAGGATAAACAAGTACTTGGAAGATAACAACATATATACACACAATATGGTTGGATTCAGGGCAGGGCTATCCACACAAGATGCATTGAAGCTTATCAAACACCAGGTCATTGACAATGAAACCAGAGACGTGAGAGCCATTCTGTGCCTAGATCTAGAAAAAGCGTTTGACAACATCCACCACTCATTCATACTCGAAGCAATTTCCAAGCTTGGTCTAGGGAAAGCCTTCTATGACTACGTATGGTCCTTTCTTACAGATTGGAAAGCCGTGATGAAGATTGCAGATATCGAGACCGCAGCAATAGAACTAGAAGCAAGGGGCACGCCACAAGGGGCAGTGATTTCACCAATGCTGTTCAACATTGCCATGATTGGACTGTCAAAGAAATTATCGAGCATTGAAGGATTGAAGCACAGCATCTACGCAGATGACAGTACCATCTGGTGCACAGGTGGAAGCGAGGGGCAGATTGAGAGCACTCTGCAAGAGGCGATTGACACCGTAGAAGACTACCTTCGCCCTTCCGGGCTCAAGTGCTCCTCGAGTAAGTCAGAACTTTTGCTTTATCGGACTGCACGCCGGGGACAGAAGCCCAGGGGATGGAAGCCGTTAAACCAGATATACATCCATCTACGTACAAATCAAGGGGATGCCATCCAGAGGGTCGACTCCATCAAAGTCCTGGGAATGCTGATAGAGTCTACCGGCGCCAACAGCAAATCTATAGCCAAGTTAACTCGGAAAACAGACAGTGCGGTGCACCTCATACGCAGAGTGGCCAACAAAAGAAATGGGATCAAGGAAGACAACCTCATCAGGTTGATGCATGCGTTTGTTCTAAGTCACTTCACATACGAGGCAGCAATGCACAACTGGTCAAGAGCAGAGTCCGAGACACTGAATGTGCTCCTCAGGAAAGTTATCAAGAAGGTCCTGGGCCTACCCATACATACCAGCACCGAGCGTCTGCTTGAGCTTGGCATACACAACACGCTCGAAGAAATAGCAGAAGCCCAAGAGAGAGCACAGTTTGCAAGGTTATCTACTACAAGGTCGGGGAGAATGATCCTGCAGGAGCTGGGCCAACACCCAATAGCAATCAGACGCAATTACAATGATATCCCTGACAACATCAGGGAGACTATCACGGTATCTCCTATACCGAGAAACATGCATCCAGAACACAACGTCGGAAGAAGGGTAGCAAGGGCCAGGACTATACTTCGTCAAGTCTCAAACGAGGAACGAGGGGTCGTATTTGTTGACGCGGCTTCCTACGCCAATGGGAAAGCGTTTGTGGCAGTGGTAGTCGATGGGGCTGGCCATGTCGTCAACTCAGCGACGGTCAGGACGAAAGACCCAATCATTGCGGAACAAGTGGCCATCGCCTTAGCACTCAAGATGGATAACGTTGAAGTCGTCTACAGTGATTCCATGGCAGCACTACGAGCGTTCGCCAAGGGGACGGTCTGTGAACAAACGCTGAAAATACTGCAAGGCAAGAACATAACACATCATCTTCTGAGTTGGTTCCCAGCTCACCTTGGACAAATCAACGATTCCCCTCCCAATCTCAACGAAGCAGCACACGAGGCGGCGCGAGAACTCTCCAACCGCGCCTCCCCGGGGATGCGTTCTACCGGTGAAGGGGATAACCGGGAAATTCTTACAACATATAACGAGCTCACTAAACATTTCTACCTGTCTAGAAGGATTTTCCCTCCACCTCACAACAATCTAACCCGGCCCCAAGCACTTACATTAAGGCTTTTGCAAACGCGGATGTACCCTACTTTGAAAATGTTACACATCATGTACCCTGACCTATACCCAAGTAATCTTTGTCCACATTGTGGGGAAATAGCTTCATTAGAACACATGCTCTGGCAGTGCACCAAATTCGCTCATTTATCGCACATCACCTCTGCCAGATGGGAGGCGGCAATCCGCAGCTCGTCCTTGGCAGATCAGCTCTGGGCTGTCCACCAAGCCCGCGAGGCGGCTGTGGAGCTTGGCATCTCAGTCCCCACCTGGGAGCTGCCCGCAACACAGTGATCTGTGTTTTGGAGGACCAAATAAAAGTTTATCCAATCCAATAGCAGCAGCCACTCATTTTCACCTATCACTAACGGCAAAAGAAACAGTCATCAAGACACAGGCATGCGCTTTTGCGTTTTACATAGCACACGTCGCCGTTCTACCTCGCCGTGTAACAGGACGCCTCGTCTCCATTGCGGGAGCCTTCCTCTGGGGAGGAAAACCAGCAAAAGTACAAAGGAAATTTTTACAGCTTCCCACAAACCGTGGAGGCTTGAGTCTCCCAGACATACCAACATTCACAAGAGCACTGGCTGCAAAAACAACACAGAAGCTCTTCGATGACAGCAACTACCCCGGGTACAGGCTCTTGATGTACTGGAGCAGTACTTTCACGGCCAATCCGTACATCGGACCCTGAGCAGAAATTCAGCTTAAGTTTTACAGAGCTGCCAGTGGCTTAAAACGAACAGTGGAATCAATAGGTTCATGCAGTCTGGAAGATGTTCCATCGCAGGTAATAGGCGAAATGGTGACAAGTAGCACACTGAGAAAAGAGAAAAAAAACCGCTTCCTCCACGAAAAAATGGAAACGATGGCGTTGCGATCGCGTACCTAACCAGGTGCGCGAATTTGACTGGTTTAGAAGATGGAGGGCATCGCCTACGCGTGAACGGTTAGCACATTGGGGAGTCGTTCCAAATGACCGCTGCCCAAACTGCGGCAAAAGAGAAACGGCCCAACATGCTCTTTTTCAGTGCTCGGTGGCGAGGGGCGTCTGGCACATGAACATAAAGGCACCAAGTCTGCCAGTACGAGACCCTCGTTCAATGAAATAAGGGAAAGAAGTGTATACCTAAGGGCTCGTTTTTCGTGTTTTTACACAATATTAATGAGATCTAACAGACAATAATGCCAAGAAAAGTATAGGGGAAGATATTAGACCAAACTGTAATGTAAATATGAAGAAAAGTTGGTGAAAAGATAGCTTGCCGTGGGCGGATCTTGCCCACGGCAAGTTATCTTTTCACCAACTTTTCTTCATATTTACATTACAGTTTGGTCTAATATCTTCCCCTATACTTTCCTTGGAATGATTGTCTGTTAGATCATATATATATATATATATATATATATATATATATATATATATATATATATATATATATATATATATATATCGCTAATATATATATATATATATATATATATGAGCTTTTTTTCCAAATGAGACAAATCCCGAAACTTGGCTAAATTTGGCTGCAACAAAAATACTTGCTAATCGCTTCCATTTACGATACTGTTCAAAACAAAATGGGACGAATGTACGAATGTACACAGAAACAGGTACTCAAAGGAGCTATTATGAATAAAAAATGTACGAAATGTGAAGCATGTTTCTATCAAACCAAGCCAAGTTCACTCAACCAATGAGAGCTATTATGAATAAAAAATGTACGAAATGTGAAGCATGTTTCTATCAAACCAAGCCAAGTTCACTCAACCAATGAGGGAACTTCCTGCGCACCCCATGACCAAACAGCCAAAATGGCCGGCACTACTAAGCTTCCCGCCGGAACGTGTGGCTTTGTTTTGGTGTTTCTTATTCAAGTTCTCTTTTGAAATGGAAGAAGACGGTAACGAAGAGATTGGTGACCGGTCCGTTCCCAGACGAAGAAGTGGTCCAAGACTACGTAACGTACCACTGCCCAAGTGCGAGCACAAAAAAAAAACAACCAAAATTGTTGAAGTGCTCTCTGACAACTTCCGCAAGAAGTTTCGAGGAAAAATTCCTGGGACTTCCGAAACAACAGCGTGGCGCTTTTATTTTAATGTTTTGCTATTCGGAACCTGTGAAGCGCCGGAGAACATCGGATACACCTCCCCCCCCCCCTTCCGTGGGCTGACATACAAGGTACGCCTCAATGGCGGAAAAGGGATTCCAGTGTGTCGGGATATGTTTTGTGCTGTGCTAGAAGTCAGCCACAGCACCGTCATAATATTGCTGAAGTACAAGCATGAAAGAGGTCAAATCAAGCCTGAAAATCAAGGCGGCGACCACGAAGTAAGAAAGTATGGTCACAAGCGCTCAGCCGTTGTTTCACATATGAAGCGCCTTCGCGCTATAAGAGGTGCATTACTCTCGACAGAAGACAAAGAAGCCTTACCTGCCATCCGAGCTAGAAAGCATAAGGAATATTTGGCGCGTGTACAATGCTGAAGTTCCGAATAATGCTCAAGTGAAGTACGGCTTTTTTTCATGGCATTTTTCGCACAAAGTTCAACCTTTCTATTGAAACGCCACGGACAGACGTGTGTTCAGTATGTCTGAGAAATGCACACTACCTGAAAACGGTCTCCTACCCTGTGCAGAAGCAAAAAGTAATCACTGAGCCACGTGCGTGTGCACAAATTGAAATCCAAGGCGTTCTACGCTCTCTTGAGGGAAAGACGACCAAACCTGATGACCCCTTCCTTCGATTGCTAGCAAAACCGAGCGATGCTTAAAACTCCTGACCAGCAGGCATACTCTACCAATACCACTTCTGCATAGTACGAAATCAAGAAGATGGGTCAATGCCTAAACATGGTGTTCACTTTTTGACTTGGAGTGAGGACGAGAGTGTCTAAGGAAGCAATGAGGTGGCCACTGTTCTGCAAAGCACACTCCGAAGCCTCAGCTACGAGGGAGTTCAAGAAGTTCGTTTGGTAGCCGATGGCTGTGCTGGCCAGAACAAAAATTCCACTGTGTTAGGGATACTTCTTGGGAGCTGGCACTGGGGAGCCAACTGGTGACCCTAGACCAGGCCCGGCGAGCCGCTGTGGCCAGTGGGGCTCTACAAGAGGGCTCCACCCGGGATTAGTCACGTAATTTTAATTCTTCAATAAAGTTTATTCTCTCTCTCTCTTTGGTGGCTCAAAAATGAAACTCCTGCTCAGGTGTCGAAAATCACTCTATAGTATTCCCTGTCACTGGTCACAGCTTCTTGCCGCCTGATTGAGTCTTCGGCAGGATTGAGAAAGACACAAGGAAGCATGAAGAAATACTGAACCCAGATGCCTACAGAAACATTTTTGCGGAACATGGCAAAGTCTTGGAGCTCGGAAAGCACTGGCATGTCTGCGACTGGAATGCCTATATGCAACGCAAGTATTGAAAACCACATCGAACCTGCTTTTTAAGTTTACCATGGTTAAAGTTCCTTATATACTTGCCCCGCCGTGGTGGTCTAGTGGCTAAGGTACTCGGCTGCAGACCCGCAAGTCGCGGGTTCAAATCCCGGCTGCGGCGGCTGCATTTCCGATGGAGGCGGAAATGTTGTAGGCCCGTGTGCTCAGATTTGGGTGCACGTTAAAGAACCCCAGGTGGTCAAAATTTCCGGAGCCCTCCACTACGGCGTCTCTCATAATCAAATGGTGGTTTTGGGACGGTAAACCCCACAAATCAAAGTTCCTTATATGCAGCCTTATGCCAACATACGAAGCCCAGAAGTTCGAGCGGAGCCACATTAGAGGTTCTCCGTGTCAAATTTTGTTCGAGTGCTGAAAAAAAGGGAAGGTTCTGTCAGGTGCCCCAGAGAGGTGCGGTTTGCACAAGGCCAACTTGAACCCCCTCAAGGTGAAAGACGTTATGGGTCTCCTCGTTGAACACTTCGGAAAGTGGTGGCAGCAGCTTGAAGAGCTCAAGTATCTTTCCAATGTTTTCAGCAGATTCCAAGATCAAGAAAGGGGAGTCGATGAACAGGAAGAGTATGCGTGTTGCCAAGAAGACACTCCTTCTGTCCACATATAGATCTGGTCTCGGCACCCAGTGGCCTCTCTTTTCTAGTGCAACAAAGGATCGCAGCTAGAAAATGACAATTTTGTCTTTTCTGTGTTGCAGAGACCTGCATCAATAAAAGCTTTTTTTTTTTTCAAAATGGGCCAAATATTACGTGACAAATCTATTTGTGCCTGATCCAAACTTCAACGACTCATATCTGGTAAAATAATGACGTCACATTTTATATCAGTGCTCCCATAAGATCCTTTGGTAACATGCGTACCATCACAAAAAAATTTATTCAGCAGGTGCCACTGTTCTGTCAGTAGGAAAAAAACGACGTTTTA
>WOVY01006906.1:0-10668 GCA_013436015.1 Rhipicephalus annulatus | reverse complement strand
GGTTGTTGGTGTCTGGGTCCTGTGGGTCTCGTCGTTGGTAGCTGGCTCCCATCGGACTCGTCCTTATAGCGAGAAGCAATGCTTATATGGGAAAACAGAGAACAGACGTTTATTTACATTAGAGAGAGGTCAATAAGAAGTTTAGATATATAGTGGCGTTCTTCGTACATGGCGAGCTCTCCCACTCGAAAAAGCACAGAATGAGCCGTGGGGGCTCATTATAAAGGGTCTGTCCTCCCCCAGATCCCTAGATCGGGGACCCGCGTACAGATGGCACCGTCCAATCACGGACCACACATTACCCGCGAGGGTGACGAGCACGCACGGTCCACGCGAACGTTCAAAACTGAAGCGTGGTCACCCGCACGGCCATGTGGCACGAACGCGGCTCCCCCCCCGTCAAGGTGTGTCGCTGGGCGAGGGGTCTGGAGTTGATGACTGCATCCATCGAAAGGGCCGCCGTAAACAAGCTTCAAAGGGTGCCGAACAACTCGTTCAATTAGCGGGACGATTCCCGGCCGCCGCCGCCGCCGTCATCTTCCAAAGAAGAAGCTGCACCGGTGGTCTCCCGAACTGCTCACGGCGCCGCGGCGGCAGGACGCCGCACCCTCCGGCCAGGTGGGAACAATACATGGCGGACACCGGCCCGCCCCACCCGTTTGGCGACTCAAAAGGAACATCAAAAGGAACGCCGATCCATTGTCAGACCTGGCGCCGGTCCTAACAGCCTCTCCGCCGGGGAAAGAAGATCCCGAGGTGCAGTGGCCAGCAGGTACTGTGCAGCGGGATCTGTATTGCAGCTTGTCGGCTCTTCCTCTATTATTTTTGTCCCGAACACTGGATCCGATGATCATTGACCAAGAGGGGCGTTGCTCGCAGGGATGAGGTGACCCCCTCTCCACCATATCTTCCGCCCACCACCAATGAGGAACTGCGGAAACTGCGCCGAAAGCACACCCACACACGAACAAGCCACACGGCAATTCCCTACTCAGAATCACCAGACTTAGATTCACCTGTGGAAGTCATTTCCTTCTACCTCAACTTTATTCCTGTGGCCCCCCGCCGAGTCGCAACACCACATCAGCCACTTTTGAAGACATTAAACAAAACACTTGACACATGTTTGGATAAATACAGAAAACTAGTGGGCCCTCAAATCGAGGATAGAAAGCAGAAAATCGTTTTGAAGCCCTCGGGGTACTAGGGACAACGACTCAGACCATCTGCGTTGCTGTTGAGTTTACCCTTCTTGTAATGGATATCAAAGGTGTATTGTTGAAGAGCTAAGCTCCAGCGCAAAAGACGGCCGTTTTTCGATGACATGGACTGTAGCCATGTGAGGGGACAGTGGTCAGTCTCTATTGTGAACCTAGAACCGGCGATGTAGCAAGCTAGCTTCTGCACAGCCCAAACAACGCAGGCACATTCCTTTTCTGAGGCACTGTATGCTTCCTCACGAACAGAAAGCTTTCTACTGGCATACAGTACAGGGTGTTCCTGGTCGTTCTCTCCCCTCTGACAAAGCACGACACCCATACCCCGGTCGCTGGCGTCACACTGAAGAATGAACGGCTTAGAGTAGTCAGGCGCGCTCAACACTGGCTGACTTTTTAGTGCCTTCTTTAGCGTAGAAAATGCATGTTCCTTGGCCCCATCCCATTTTACGGTCTGGGGTTCAGTCTTTCTAAGAGCGTCTGTCAAGGAACTTGCAATGTCAGAGTAACGCGGGATATACCTTTGATAATAACCGGCCAATCCAAGAAACGACCGAATGTCTTTCTTGGTTCGTGGTTGGGGAAAGTTGTCTATTGCGGCCAGCTTTACTTCTGACGGCCGGCGGTAGCCTTGGCCTATTACATGCCCTAGATAAGCTACCTCAGCGCGCCCCAATTGGCATTTCGCAACCTTCACTGTTAAGCCGGCCTCACGCAGACGACATAGCACAGCTCGCAAGTGTTTCATGTGGTCTATCCAGGAAGAAGAAAAAATAGCAATATCATCTAGGTACGGGAGGGCAAAAGTCCTCCATACCCTGTAACACTTTGTCCATTAGGCCAGAAAAGCAATAAGGGGCATTCTTTAATATCCAAAACTAAGGACCTTCGGCCGAAATGTTTCCCATCGGGGAAATAAACGCCCGCAAGCCTACTAGCCCTTTCAGTTAGAGGCACCTGCCAGTATCCCCTGACTAAATCCAAAGTCGAGATGAAATTGGCACTGCTGACTTGCTCAAGCCTTTCCTCAATATGCGGAATTGGATAAGTTTGGTCCTTTGTAATCGAGTTGAGCCTCCGATAGTCAATACACGGTCGCGGCTCTTTCCCTGTGGACCTCAACCAAGATCAGAGGCGAGGTGTAATCACTCTCTCCTGGCTCGATCACTCCTAGCTCGAGCATTCGGTTTATCTCCGCGGCCATTATTTCCCGTTGCCTCGGGGAAACGCGGTAAGCTTTAGAACGAATTGGTTCCGAAGATGTCAGCTCAATATCATGAACTAGGGCTTTGGTTCTGCCAGGTGTGTCTGAAAATGTTTCTTTAAAGTCAAACAATAGTTCCTTCAGTTCCGCTTTCTGATCTGGCTCCAACTCCGCCTGCTCTACCAGGTTACTAATAGTCTCGCCAATGTCTTTGTTTTCTGTTGTTAACTCCGGGAAATCAATAGGCATTTCTTCCGGTTGATTGAGCGACATGTTTACAACGGCATGCCTCTGCTGGTACGGTTTTGAGCAGATTAGTGTGGTACACCTGTTGCGTTTTACGCCTTCCCAGTCCAGTAACCAAGTAATTTGTGTCTGACAATTTCTGAACTACCTCAACAGGTCCCTCCCACTGGACCTGAAGTTTATTCTTCAGTGAGGGTTTCAGTATCATCACTTTTTTCCCTACTCGAAAGCTTCGCGTCCGGGCTGTCTTGTCATAATAGCGCTTAGCGTTGTTTTGAGCTCTGCGCATTTCCTGCTCCGCTAGTTCTTGAGCTGCGTGAAGTCGGTCTAACAGCTCAAGCACGTATGCTACTACCGAAGGGTCGTCCGCCCGGCCCTCCCAAGATTCTCGAACAATGCGAAGTGGGGAGCGAAGAGCACGTCCGTAAACAAGCTCCGCAGGCGAAAACCCTGTTGATTCGTGAGGAGCGATCCGAAGCGCGAACATAGCTGCGGGCAAGCAAGCCTCCCAATCCTCTTTTTGCTCATAACAAAGGGCGCGTAGCAGCCGTTTCATGACTGAATGTACCTTTTCTACAGCATTTGACTGAGGGTGGTACACTGAACTGTGGATGATTTTAACGCCACACTTTTCTAGAAATGTCGAGGTTAGTGCACTTGAAAAAACAGATCCCTGGTCGGACTGAATTTCTGCGGGGAAGCCTACACGTGCAAAGATAGATAAAAGCGCTTTAACTACCTCCTCCGAGCTGAGCTCCTTTAACGGTACTGCTTCCGGGAATTTCGTGGCCGGGCAGAGCACTGTGAGTATGTGCCGGTACCCGGACTGCGTTACAGGAAGTGGACCCACTGTGTCTATAACTAGCCTGCGAAACGGTTCTGTGATAATGGGGACCAGCTTCATAGGTGCTTTAGCCTTATCCCCTGGCTTGCCAACGCGTTGGCACGTGTCGCAGCTTCTTACAAATGCCTCCACCTCCCGAAAGCAGCCGGGCCAGTAAAACTCCCGTAACAAACATTCTTTTGTTTTTTTGATGCCGAGATGCCCTGACCACAAACCTCCGTGGACCAGGTGCAGCAGCTCCTTGCGGAAAGGATACGGTACGACTAGCTGATTAAACCGAACTCCTTTTCGACTTGTGTACTTTCTGTACAAGACGCCCCCCTTCTTGGTGAACTGAATGTTTTGCTTAGCCACCCCTTCCTTCGCGTCTGGCGTTAAGTTACGGAGAGTGGAGTCATTTTCCTGTTCCACTATCAGTTCTGTAGGACTTACATTTAACAGCTTTATAGTGCATTCTACTTCTCGAGATGCCTCGGATTCATCCGGTTTCTTACATCTTTCTTTAGATATTGTGTTTTGAGGCTCCATTATAGGGCGGTCCAGTTTCGTGCCAGGTAAAGAAGGCTCTGCCGCTGAAGCTGTTTCGTCTGCCACCGGATCTTTACAAACTGTCTGAGCGGCGAGCTCCCCTGCTTTGGATCGAGTTAAGGCCTGTACGATACCCTCACTGAACCCAATTCCTTTTTGTCGCAGCAAGTACTCTGATTTATTTGAGAACAAATACGGGTATTGCACTGGGAGATGTGCCGAAACGGCAGCTTCAGTGTCTAGAACACCGAAAGGGCCTTCGATGCGGACTCTTGCTACTGGGAGACAGGCACTGTTTGTCTCTACTGCTTGTCTTATCCACGCGCATTCTCCTGTAAACTGACTCTCCTCGACATAGGACGGGTGCACTACATCCATAGTGGCGGCCGAATCGCGGAGCACGCGGCACGGTTGGCCATTCACGACTAGGTCTCGGATGTATGGTTCTAGCAATTTCATGTTTTCGTCATTACTACAGAGTGACATTAACACAACTTTCGGGTTCCTACAACCCAAAGAAATATGCCCCGTCTGTTGGCAGTTATAGCAAACTATCGGCTTCTTGGCCTTGAACGCCTTTTTCTGTTGCCCTTCCGCCCTTTTCTCGGGTGCTTCTTCCTTTCTCTTGTTTTTCTCATCACCGCTTCCTTTGGAGTCTAAACCCTCCTTCGGCATATACCGACCCGACTTTGTCCATCGCGGAGGCTTGTCGGCCCGATATTTACTAATCTCCCTCCTAGGGACATCCTTGCCTTCGAGGGCACGGCGATTTACGTACTCCTCTGCGAGCTCTGCCGCTCTCGTGATAGTATCTACTCCTTGTCTATCCTGAACCCAGTACCTAATGTTTTCAGGTAGACGCCGAAAGAATTGTTCCAACGCAAAACACTGCAGAGTCTTTTCCGCGTCGCCAAGCGCACCCTCCTCTCTAAGCCATTCCTCCAGATTTACCTTTAAGGTGTACGCAAACTCTGGGTATGACTCGTCTTTGGCTTTCTCGATCTCACGAAATTTTCGCCTGAACGCCTCCGCTGACAGTCTGTACTTTTTGAGCAGACTCGCTTTGACTCTGTCATAGTCGTCTGCGTCTTCTTTACCCATACGGGCTATAATGTCAGCTACTTCACACGGCAGCAGCGTAAGCAAGCGCTGGGGCCACGTGTTTTTAGCAAAATTTTCCCTCTCGCACGTGCGCTCAAAGTGCACCAGAAAAAGACCCATGTCCCCTCCTACCGCGTAGGATGGCATCAAATCTGTCATTCGGCGCTCTCTTTCTCGTGCCACTGCGCTAGCTCCGTTCATTGATTGAGCCTTTGCTAGTTCAATTTCTAGGCGTTTCATTTCCATACGATCGATACGTTCTCTTTCCTCTTTCTCCTCACGACGTCTCTGTTCCTCTTTTTCCTCCCGGAGCCTCTGCTCCTCTTTTTCCTCACGGAGCCTCTGCTCCTCTTTCCTTTGCGTAATAGCCTCCAAGCATTCGCTCAGCTCATCGTCATCTGCCCCGATCTTCTCGATGGCGTCAATGATCTCCTGCTTTCTTTTCGTCTCGGCAATTACCTGGCCCAGCTCTCGGGCCAACTCTAACAACTCTGGCTTTTTTAGTCCCTTCAAATTCATGGCGGTCCTTGGTGCTGCTAACTCTTTTAACTAAACAACTTTGACGTACTATCAATACTTCCGTCAACCGTTACCAAAATCACTGCTTTGTTTACAATCCTACGCAAAGCCTGGTGATATCTCAGCAAAGAAAAGCAGTGCACTCACCCTATGCAGTCATGAATTCGGACGCGTTCCTTCCCGTGTTGTCAGAGATGCCACGAAGCAGTTTTGTCCGACTCTAGGTCCTCCAGACAGCAGGTCTCAGCATTGCCTCCTGGTCGATGAGCTCGATCCCACCGCTGCCATCCAGTTGTTGTGGTCTGGGTCCTGTGGGTCTCGTCGTTGGTAGCTGGCTCCCATCGGACTCGTCCCTTATAGCGAGAAGCAATGCTTATATGGGAAAACAGAGAACAGACGTTTATTTACATTAGAGAGAGGTCAATAAGAAAGTTTAGATATATAGTGGCGTTCTTCGTACATGGCGAGCTCTCCACTCGAAAAAGCACCGAATGAGCCGTGGGGGCTCATTATAAAGGGTCTGTCCTCCCCAGATCCCTAGATCGGGGACCGCGTACAGATGGCACCGTCCAATCACGGACCACACATTACCCGCGAGGGTGACGAGCACGCACGGTCCACGCGAACGTTCAAAACTGAAGCGTGGTCACCGCACGGCCATGTGGCACGAACGCGGCTCCCCCCCCGTCAAGGTGTGTCGCTGGGCGAGGGGTCTGGAGTTGATGACTGCATCCATCGAAAGGGCCGCCGTAAACAAGCTTCAAAGGGTGCCGAACAACTCGTTCAATTAGCGGGACGATTCCCGGCCGCCGCCGCCGCCGTCATCTTCCAAAGAAGAAGCTGCACCGGTGGTCTCCCCGAACTGCTCACGGCGCCGCGGCGGCAGGACGCCGCACCCTCCGGCCAGGTGGGAACAATACATGGCGGACACCGGCCGCCCACCCGTTTGGCGACTCAAAAGGAACATCAAAAGGAACGCCGATCCATTGTCAGACCTGGCGCCGGTCCTAACAGCGTGCGCGAGCCTTGCTACTCAGTATTTGTGGACTACGGCAGCTCTGCTTTCGCGACACCACTTGCGTCGTCCCCCGTGGCTGCACCGGTTCTTAGTCGCAATTTTACGATGCCAATTAGACAGGAGCGTGCGACCGGGGGCACCGATTCGTAGTTTGCCTGCCCGTATTATCAGGTCTCACCACTTCTTTAAGCACTGAAACTCAAAAACAAAGGGAACCATGCGCAGTGCTCACAGCAAAAGCGCAGGAAATACGGTGTCATAGCAGACAACACAACCCGGCATCCTATGAGTGACGTAATCACGTAGGTGGCGCCACAGTATGTCCTCGAGGCCAATACTGCTCTTCCGGAATGTACTTCAATAACGGGTGCTTTTCGTACAAGCTACCCGTTAGCACAATCGTAGTCCGAAGTTGGTTCTCTCCCTGGCTGTGTCACACGTCTACTCCGTTAACCGAGAAACAGCCAAAACGAACGAAGCAAAAAAAAAAAGCGACGTACTCATGCAGTCTACAAACATGGGGCAGCATGCGCTCCTGTCGGCGAACAAGGCGCGCCATAACGGCCCCAGCACGCGCATGCTTGCAGTTGCGGTGTGCCACGCAGATATGGCCGAGCAAAAAGTCTACGGGGAAGGAGCGCGGTTAACACCAACGGGTATACGAGGAAAATACGATTACACGTACACGCTCGTCTTTACTGCACCCACACTGGCGTACACGCACGACCGTTCTCCCTGTCGCATATGCGCGCCAACCGAATAATCGCAATGGCGAAGCCTCAAGAAAAGCTAGCAAGAAAAAAAAAAAGGAACAGGTTAAGCAGGAAGAAACGGAGATAGCCAGCCACGTATAGGCAATGTCTTCTTCGCATGCGCACTCGCGACAAACGCAGGACGCTTTCCAAAGAGCAGTTTTTCGCCCCTATCAGACTCGGGGAAAAAGGTGGTGGCGGCACGCAATTTTCGAAGACCCCCTTGCCCGCCCCTCCCCCCAAAGTGTCGACAGCGTCGATCGCGCGTAACGACAAAGAAAGAAAGGGGGAAGGGTGACACCCTGCACGACCATAACGGGAAAGTGAAGATGTCGTTGCAAGACAACTGGGTGAGGGAGGGGGGGTGTAAGGAAGGAGAAGGGTTTGCAAAGTTGTAGCGGTTGCTGCAGCAATCCGAAGACTCACGCGAATGAAGAAAGACAAACCGTACGCCCCCCCTCCCCCCCCCCCCATGGCTGCACCAGATAAAAAAAAAAGAATATTTGGAGCAATGACGAGAAAGGTGCGGAACACGGGACGACTCGACAACAACGGCCGACGGCGGCAACCCGACCAACGAGCAGCACAGTGCGCGGGGGCCGTAACCGTTAAAAACGGCACCCGAACGAGATTGGATCACGGTCAAACTCAAACAACAACAACAAAAAAGACTTGTCATCCACTAGAAAGAAGGAGAAGGCGAAACAAACAAAAAGTGCTTACAGAGGCACACACGGGCAACTAACATTAAAAAAGAAGAGAAAAAGGAGAATATAGGATGGCGAGACAGTACGCGCTATGCAGATTTGGCGCGTCGAGAAAAAAAAAATTACGCAACGAAAAAAAGCAACGGCGCTAACGAACCTCGCCCGGGGCCGAGCCATTTCTCGAGAAAGTGGCCGACAGCGACATCGTGTCGAGTATGGCTTTCCAGGGTGGCCCGCTCTCTTTTCTATAGCCAGCTCACCGCGGGAAGCAGTTGTTCCTTTCTTTAGGGCGCACATGCGCAGCCTATTTGGGAGGAGAGAGAAGGGAGCGTAATAGAGGGTGTTGCGACCGGGGTTTCCAGACACCGGGGGTCCGGGATGAAGTTGTCGAGGCAGGAGGAAGAGAGACTTGAAGAGGGTTTATTTACAATATATACATTGCGAACTCCCTACACGGTGAGCCCTCAAACGTGGCAGGCCTCTACATGACTCCTAACATAGCGCTCCATGGTGCTTGGTTCTACATGGTTCTGCTCGGTTCTGCTCTGTTCTGCCTGGTTCTCTTCTCGAAAAAAAGCACACCGAATGAGCCGTGGGGGCTCATTATAAAGGGTCTGTCCTCCCCAGATCCCTAGATCGGGGACCGCGTACAGAGGGCACCGTCCAACCACGGATCACACATTACCCGCGAGGGTGACGAGCACGCACGGTCCACGTGAACGTTCAAAATTGAAGCGTGGTCACTGCACGGCCATGTGGCACGAACGTGGCTCCTCCTCGTCAAGGGGTGTCGCTGGGCGAGGGGTCTGAAGTTGATGACTGCATCCATCGAAAGGGCCGCCGTAAACCAGCTTCAAATGGTCGCCGAACGACTCGTTCAATTAGCGGGACGATTTCCGGCCGCCGCCGCCGCCGTCATCTTCCAAAGAAGAAGCTGCACTTGTGGTCCCCCGAACTGCTCACGGTGTCGTGGCGGCAAGACGCCGCACCCTCCGGCCAGGGGGGAACAATACATGGCGGACACAGGCCGCCAACCCGTTTGGCGACTAAAAAGGAACATCAAAAGGAACGCCGATCCATTGTCAGACCTGGCGCCGGTCCTAACAGTAGGCAGCCGGTCGTTCGGTTTGGTTTGAAGATTAAAGGAGCGCCGCTCCCTCTTCAGCTCCGGCGCCGGTCACAACAAGGGTGAAGAAACAAGAAGAGCCATCCGAGGAATAAGGGAAGATAGCGGCGCCGGCTATATAGGAAAGGGGTTGCGGGTGGCCGGGGTTCTGAATTCCTCGTGTACGCCAAAACCGCGAACCATTGAGGAAGAAGATACCCTTCCTTGGGCGCCAATGAAGCGGGCGAGAAGAGGATGAACGACGATGAACAACACTCGTTTTCGCGCACACACAGAGCAACCTCCTTCGGCGCTGTACGTACGATGCGGAAGGAGAAAGAGGCGAGCCGGAGGGCAGCGTTTTCGACGAGGAGAGGAAGAGAGTGTGGGGCCGCGCGAAGATAGCCGCGCAGACCCACATTATACGCGCGGGACTCGAGCCCCGGTCGGCGGCGGCGAATCGCGCGGGCGCGCGGCGCTGGCTCCCGCGCTTCCTTCGAAAACGAAGCCCCCTCCTCCTCCCCCCGACACTCTTTGAGACCGCAGGCGCGCGCATATTTGGCGGCAAGGCGGCGTTTTCGATTTCAATTTTTACCCTCGTCCCTTCCCTCGCGTTCCGCAATACACGGCGCTGCGAAGCTACTACACTAGAGGGATGTCAGGGCGGAGGCACGCAGTTTTGCCTTCAAGCAGGAGTGGAGGGTACACATATGCGCGTGGGTGTTCCGGATTGCGCTCGCACCCGCACACGGAAGTAGGCTCGTCTCTCTCCCCTCAATCTGCTGGCTGCTTTCGCAAGACGAAGCGACAAAGGGATGGGGTGGGGGAGGTATGCTTGTTTTCCTTTGTTGAACATCAGCCCACCCACCCCAAGAGCAGCCAGAAAAAGAGCAAAAACGAATTGTGCGAACTAACGAAGAAAGTAGAAAAACGTTCGAGCTGATACAGATAGAGGCGCCGCGGGGAAAAAAAAAAGAAATGAAAGAACGAGCTGGGGCTGAGAAGGGTGCACGGGGGGCAGACTCGTTCTCCGTCTCTCCCCGTCTCCCTGCTCGTGCTTAAGCACGCCTCCGTCTCCGGAATGGGCGCCGTTGGAAACGAAGAAGTTCGGAAACACACTACTACGAGATAAGGCGACAAACTTCGCGGTGCGCACCCCACCGACGAGCGCTACGCGGCTCCGCGGTTTGTAGAATGGCTTTCTCTTACAGCATACGCGCTATTTAAAAAAAGAATCTTTTTCTGTTGTTGTTGTTGAACGGGCCAAATCTGCATGTACGATGAGAACCACGAATAACAAGGCGAGTATAAAAAAATATACGAAGAAGCACAGCACAGATAACACATAGTTGGGGGGAGTACAAGGTTTAGAACGTTACCCGCCGCGCGCATGGCAAGCCGGAATAAGCAGAAAGCTGAAGACAGGA